>ML739168.1:10301-58521 GCA_009193565.1 Aspergillus coremiiformis | reverse complement strand
CCCCCCCTTCCCCGGTCCATCAATGAACGAGAGTTGACTTAATTTTCCCAGATGGTAGCTGCTGCGAAGCTTGAGCGTGAAGCGGTAGAGAAGAAAAACGAACAGCTACGCGCCCAAATCAAAGATACTGAATCTCTACTTGCTTCCCACCAGGAACAATTGGCAGAATTAAAAGCCGTTTTGCAAGAGATGAACATTTCCAAGGACGACATGGAGACCCGTACGATTGGCTCTACTACACCGTCATCTCCGGCGAATCACCAGCAGCTAAATCCAGCAACCACTAAGCAAAGTACAGAAACGCTCGTGCCCTCAGAATCAACTTCAGTCTGGGAGGAATTGACCCCGGGTCCATCCACTAGTCTCCCTCACTTGCTCAGGCCTGTATGCCGAACGGACATTCATGCGTTCGAAGAGTTCAAAGAATTATTCACTTTGTCTAGTGTCTCCATACCCCCGAGTCGCGCCACAAGTGGATCATATACCGGCTTGAATGTTATGAGTCTGGCCGCTGGCTTCAGCAGTGGCGGGTTCGGCTCAGCCTCGTCGTCACCCGCAAAATCTCAAACGCACTCACCCAATGGAAGTATCTCCTCGCCACAGCCAGCCTATCCGCATATTCCCTTGAAGGAGACACGTTTCTACAAGCGCGTGCTCAACGAAGACATCGAACCAACCCTCCGACTTGATGCAGCCCCTGGGATTTCATGGCTGACTCGACGTTCGGTATTGAGTGGTATCTGCGATGGAAGTCTTGTCGTTGAACCTATGCCAGCATCGGCGAAAAAGTACGGGTTTCCTTGTTCACTATGTGGCGAGCATAGAACGGGATCCGTCAATGAAAGAACACACCGGTTCCGGACTTCTGACAGTGAGACGGCTCAGCGGTATCCCCTATGCGTTCTCTGTTTAGAGAAGGTTCGCTCTTCCTGCGAGTTTACTGGCTATCTCCGCCTTATTCTTGACTCGCATATCCGTGTTAACGACTCCGAAGACGAGAAGGATGCTTGGGAAGAAACAGTTCGTTTAAGGGAGAGAATGTTCTGGTCCCGGATCGGGGGCGGCATCGTCCCTATATTTACTCAAAATAACGCCCTGGTGAGCCATTTCAATGTCAACGAGCATGATTCAGAGCTTGTGGCTGGCGACCATGGTGTAAATAAAGACGATATCCTGTCTGAAGTGAAAGAGGTCCTAAGTGGCGACGACGATAACGCGCCGAAAGTTTACGACCCGCGCAGAGCATCTTTGAGTGAAGATCCGTTTGAGTCTGCTGCTTCGGCATCTCCTGCTAGTAGCATGGCAATTTCGACACCGTCTGATAGCAGCGAAGCTCAGAAGTATGTCAAAGACGAGATTTCTGAACAGCCGATTGAACAAGCCAAAGTCTGTGTGATTGTCAATTCTAGTAAGAACGCGGATTCCCAGGTCACATTACATACAGTTGGAGGTGTCAGTCATTGTGGTTGAAAAAGGATGATATGCAACGTTCAGAAACTGAAAGCGCCTGCAATAATTTCGTCTTGAAGACGACGACATGTTCCCCCTTCTTCTCAACCCGACGTGAATTTACGCTCTCTTCCTATTCTACCTCTGATGTCGAATTTCCGCAACCCACACCTAATACTTTCGCGGTTTCTATTTTCCTACACTCACGGCTTTTATCCTTCACCCCGTGAGACCTGTATCATTATTCTTAATCTGTACTTAATGTTTCTTTTCTTTGTGTTTTTTTTTTTTTGCTGTATACTTAAGAACTTTTCTTTTTTCTTTTGTTGTTGTTGCTGGTTTCTATTGATTTGCTTTTCAGCGCCACTAGACCGCAATGGTCATTCCGAGTTTCATGCAGTGACGGTGACCCAGATGGATACATAGACTGGGTCCAGTTGATATGGTTCATCTTTCTTTTATGTTTTCATTGCTCGTTGGCGTCTGTTTATATCAATTCGGGTGTTCTACTTTACTGGTTGCTTTGCGGTTGTTGCTTTGATGCGGTATACATGGCGATGGAAAGGTCTACGGTTCTAATGTATGGAATGATGCAGAGGCGCGTAGCTTCTGGCTGTTATATGCACACAAGATATAGAGGGTCTGGTAATTTATGATTTGAGATTTTTATCTATGATACCTAGATTCAATCCGAATGAAGGAACTTGGGTCTTGCAGAAGACGGTAATATGAAGTATCCCTAGTGGCCATCTCTTTGAAATGGATGATCAGATTAGACCGCACCAATTACAGACCGTTATCAGGTGAATATGTGGTATAAATATCTACTACCGTAGAATCCCCGCCCTGAATCTTAGAAAAATCGTGAAATAGACGAGATGAAGGGAAGTATTTTACGCCTGTTGAGACGTACGTCTGAAGAGGACAAGAATGGGTTGAAAGAAGACCGCAAACTCCACATGATAAAACGCCGATGAACGGTCCAATCACCAAAAGACCCAACGGATATTCGATCATTGCTTGAAACGCTCGTGAAGATGTCTGATTTGTTCTTCGATATTCATGTTTTGAGGGTTGGGTGGGCCGCCGGCAGGACCGACCATCGGCGGTGTAGGGCCTGTACCAGGGGCAGGTCCTGTACCGGGGACATTCTCGAACGCCATGCGCTTTTTCCTCTCTTCTTCTTCCGGTTCGGGGGCACCAGGAAGCATTGTAGAGTCGAAGACGTCGCTCCGCTGGCTGGCGAGACGTTTGAGGTTGTTGACCACGTCCACGGTTGACAGGTTGGTTGTAGCGCTGCGGGATTCGGCCTTGGCGCGCTGTTCTTTCCAACGGGGATCGAGCAATTCGATACGCATGTGTTGATCTAATTCGGCGACTGGGATCTGTTGATGACAGTTGGGACAGAGTGCAGTTGCACCGGACTGGTTGAGACGGCGCGCCTGCGCACGTGGGACGTAATCGGAGCGGATGAGCATCGGTTGTTGACTTGGGACCGCTTTGGCGGCCGCTTGAGTAGCAGCAGCTCGCTCACGCGCTTCTATTCGTTCGCGAATGCGCTGCTCTTCCTCCTGCGCGGCGGCGGAAGCAACCGAAACCGGTGGCGGAGGCTGTATTTGAGGAGGGAATGCCGGTCCGGCCGGTTGGACGACTGGGTGGGATACTGGTTCTGGCTGGATAGGATAGGCGTTGTAGTATGTCGGGGTCTCCTCGTCTGTGGGCATTGCTTCTTCAATACGGAGAGGGTTTAGAGACATCATTGCCTTCTGCTCCAGAGAAGCAGATTGGAGGTCATTGAGAGAGGTGGGTGGAGGAAGTTCGACCTGGTCGTCGGCTTCTGTGAATTGCACGGTTTCCACCACTACAAAATCATGCCAGTCAATCTGCGCGTAAGAAATACGCTCCTGTACTTCCTCTTCTTCCTTCTTTTGCTTTTGCTGCTCCTGATACCTCACCCACTCGCCGCGCTTCTTAGCGCGATCTAAAATATGGTAATTGTTCCGGATATTATGCTCAAGCTCCGTAAGACGGCTGTTCTCTGATGTCGCCTCATCGAGTCCTTCGGGTCGTAGCAAGATAATATATTGGTCTACCAGTCGGGTGAAAAATTGATAGAGACTGTGTTGCGGGCGCAAGAAATCAAACTGGAAATTCCTGGTTTCCCGTTGCGATAAGGCCGTCATAAACGATTTTCCCCTCTTGGCAACGAAAAGAGCTGTGAGCTTGACAACATCCAGATCTTGCGCGTTAATTATAGGGACCCGTGCCGAAAAGTGAAACTCAGTCGGTGGTTCAGGTCCCTTAGGTTGCTCCGGTTCAGGAGCTGCAGCTGGCTCGCCCGATCGTCCTGCGGACACAGAAGTTCCACGACCCTCCTTGATTTCCGTAAGTCGCCATTGATAAAAGCTCGCATAGGGATCGGTTGGGTTCAGGAATGAGAACTTCGGATTATTGCGTTCCTTTTCGCGTACGCGATCTAGAGGTCGACGGTCAATTCTCCCGTGGAACAAGAATCATGGCGCATTTGACGACTCACCTTCAAAGACAATCCCGTTCCTTGCAACATAGCCGGCGGTCTTCTCCACGATCGCTACGAGGTTGTCAATATCTATGCTCACAATAAAGGGAAAAGAGGACAAGGGCGGGATGAAAGGTGTGGATGATGAAAAAGAAAGCGTAGGACATCAAACTTACCTCGAATGTCTCTAGGTGGGAGGACTACTCCCTCTGGACGTTTACCTACCTCCTCTGGCAGAGTGGGTGTACTTTCATTGCTGACAGACGCCATGTTCAAGACACAGGTCAAGTCGATGGTTAGTGGAGATGCGAATGATAATATGAGGTGGACCTCAGGGAAGAAACGTTGGTTCTTTTTCCTTACGCCGTACGGAGTACTCCGTACTAGTCCGTACGGTCTGTACTGTACCTCACCTTCGCGGCTACGAGTAAGAAAACTACGTAGCCGCGCGCTAGTCTGTAACTTCCGAATATTGGGGGGTGGGGAAACTAAACCAAAAAGGGACGGAGGGAGACTTAACCTAGGGCAATCTGTCAGGTGAACAATATCCTTGGAAATTTAAGCTTAAGGTAATCTATAATAATAATAATAATAATAATAATTATAATTATAATAATATGGAAATAAAGCAAATAATACCACTCAAAGGAATTAAGAATATGATTGGATGTCGGGCTGGAGTGGTTTTCGTGAAGAAGAAATAATAACCTTAGGTACATACGGAGTACATACACTGTAGGTACTCCGTACTCCGTAAATGAACCTGTCATCGGTATTCTTGAGTCTTGACCGTTTTAGTTCTTTGAGTCCCTCTTGTCCGCCTCCGCCCGCCGACGATCTGTCCTTAAACCGGCTTACGCTTTCATTTCTCGTCTCCTAATTTGTCCCACACCTCTTGTCTCTTCCTCTTCCTCTCCCAAGGCAATGTGTCTTTTCTAGTTTTCGTTCTTATTTTGTCATGGCGTATAGTATCCTAGCCTACTACTCTCGTTGATTGATTGTCCTCTTTCTTTTTCTTTTTCTTTTCTTTTCTTTCCGCTTCATTGCTGCGGCGTGGGGTTGTTGAAAGCTCCCTCTGGAGTCGGAACCTTCCATACCCCGTCCTTACTACTCTGTACTCCGTACGCTCTCCGTATATCTGTGATATCTCTTGATGGTCTTCGATCCTTTCTTATCCCTCTGGATAGTGTCCCTTTCTTCTTATCTCTAATCCTTCTACACACCCATTGGCACCAAAATGCCGCCCAGTTCCAAGAACGCCCTAGAGGTTCAACCTCCGACGAAATCTACGCGCTCCTCCAGTCGTTCTCCCAGACCGAAAAACCGCAAGAAAGCTCCCTCAGAGACACAGAGTTATGGATCAGACGGGGTTCAGGACAATAGTGTATTCAGCCTTCCTACTTCCGACTACAAGACCCTTGTTCTCGTCACCTTGATCGCTGCCGCGGTCCGTCTGTTTAGAATCTATCAGCCGACAAGCGTCGTCTTCGATGAAGTCCAGTACGTCCCAATATATTTCTCATTGCGTGGATCAAGCCGCATTTGGCTAATAATTTGACGCACAGTTTCGGTGGTTTTGCATCGAAATATATTAAGGGCCGTTTTTTCATGGATGTTCACCCCCCTCTCGCCAAGCTTCTCATTACACTTGCCGGTTGGCTAGCTGGATTCAATGGCGATTTCGATTTCAAGGAAATTGGAAAGGATTACCTGGAACCAGGGGTTCCATATGTAGCAATGCGAATGCTCCCGGCAATTTTGGGTGTGCTTACGGTACCCTTAATGTTCTTGACTTTGAAAGCGTCGGGATGCCGCACGTCAACTGCCGTGCTGGGAGCGGGTGTGGTGATATTCGGTATGTTTGGTTGTTGTCGAGAGCTTAAACACCCACCCTAATTGTTTCGCAGAGAATGCCTTAGTCACTCAGTCTCGCCTTATTCTTTTGGACTCCCCTTTGGTATTCTTCACTGCACTCACAGCCATGTCGTTCACCTCTTTCACAAACCAGCAGGAACTGGGCCCTTCACACGCCTTCCGTGCACCTTGGTGGTTTTGGTTGGTTGCTACTGGCCTTTGTCTGGGTGCTACGCTAAGTGTCAAGTGGGTTGGCCTTTTCACAGTTGCTTGGGTCGGCTCTCTCACCATCCTTCAACTATGGGTTCTGCTCGGTGACACGAAAAATGTCACCCCGGTATGTGTTCGGGTCCTCGAACGTTGTCTGGCTGGTAGCTGATCTCTTTGTAGCGCCTGTGGTTTAAACATTTCTTTGCTCGGTTCTTTTGCCTGATCATTATTCCATTGGGCTTCTACTGTGGAATGTTTGCAATTCATTTCCTGTGCTTGGTGAACCCGGGAGAAGGCGATGGATTTATGTCCTCTGAATTCCAGGCTACCCTGAACTCGAAGGCGATGCAAGACGTTCCCGCTGACGTTGCGTTCGGCTCCCGTATTTCTCTCCGTCACCTCAATACGCAAGGTGGCTACCTTCATTCTCACAATCACATGTATCCCACGGGAAGCAAGCAGCAGCAGATTACGCTTTATCCTCACAAGGACGAAAACAACATTTTCATAGCTGAGAATCAGACTCAGCCTCTTGGTCCTGACGGAGAAATCGAAGGCCCACTTGCGTGGGATAACATGACCGCGGAATATATTGAAGATGGTGCTATCATTAGATTGAACCACTTGGTCACTCGCAGAAGAATCCATTCACACGACGAGCGACCCCCCGTGACGGATGTGGATTGGCAGTTTGAGGTGTCCGCCTATGGCTTTGATGGCTTTACTGGGGATGCAAACGATATGTTCCGCATCGAAATCATCAAGTCGATGTCAGAGGGTGATGAAGCAAAGAAGCGCCTGAGGACCATCCAGTCCAAATTCAAGTTGGTACACGTCATGACTGGTTGTGTTTTATTTTCTCACAAAGTCAAGCTCCCTGACTGGGGCTGGGAACAGCAAGAGGTGACCTGCGCGAAAGGAGGTACCCTGCCCAACAGTGTCTGGTATATTGAGTCTAACAGCCACCCGATGCTACCTGCGGATGCGGAGAAGGTCAATTACCGGAACCCCGGATTTTTGGGCAAGTTTTGGGAGCTCCAGAAGGTTATGTGGACCACCAATGCTGGATTGACTGAGTCTCATGCCTGGGATTCACGTCCCCCATCGTGGCCTACGCTCCTCCGCGGCATCAATTTCTGGGGTAGAGATCACCGTCAAATCTACCTCCTTGGGAATCCATTTATCTGGTGGTCGTCGACATTGGCCATTGGCATTTACGTTTTGTTCAAGGGAATTTCCATCCTTCGCTGGCAACGTAATTGTGATGATTATCGCAACGTCAATTTCAAGAGATTTGACTACGAAGTTGGCACAAGTGTCCTGGGTTGGGCCTTACACTATTTCCCCTTCTATCTAATGGCCCGGCAGCTTTTTCTCCATCATTATCTTCCCGCGCTTTACTTTGCCATTATCACCTTGTGCCAAGAATTTGACTTCTTCACCAATCGTATTCAAATTCTTGGATTACCATCCAAGCCTGCCATTGGCAAGGCATTGACTGGTATTTTCCTCGCACTAAGCATCTTCACTTTCACTCTCTATTCTCCTTTGGTCTATGGCAACCCCTGGACACAGGACGCTTGCCGCAAGGTGAAACTTTTGGACACCTGGGACTTTGACTGCAACACTTTCCATACTAACGTAAGTGTTCCGATATGGGAGCCTCCACGACGAGGATACTAGGCGTGTCCCATCACATCAGCTGACGGAATAACATTAGCTTGACCAATATGTGACCCGCTTTTCGACTATCAATGGCGCTGTACCAACAGCGCAGGCTGCTCCTTCGGAGGGTCTTGCAGTCCCTCCACCGCAGCAAAACCAAAAATTCCTACAGGACAAAATACCAGACGCCAATGTCACCCCGGAGCCTGAGCCGCCTCGTCCTAAAGCTCGAGTTGAATATCGTGATCAGGATGGTAATGTTTTGGACGAGAAGATCGTTGCCGCCTTAGCAAAGGAGGGCAAAGTTTCCTTTGAGACCCGTCATGAGACTCGGACTCGGTTAGCAAATGGCCATGAGGTCGAAATGGTCAACGGTCAAGTTGCCCCACCGCATCCGGATGTCGAAGGTCAGAATCCTGAGACTTTTGGGAAGCAAGAACACTTGGCCGCAGATGATGGACCGGCTTCGGCTGCCGGAGGAAGCTCTGTTGGAGAGCCAAACGCTCCGGCAGCAAAACCCGCCAGTGAAGGGAACGAAGCGACTAACTAACCCCAAAGAATGGAAACGAGAAATCTTTGGTTTTCCATTGTCCTGCGAAATTTTACTCTCATTTTGTCTTAGCACATCGCAATCTTGACAATCCCCTTTTCCTGTACTTCATTTCCAGAAACTATATTTTTTTTTTCTTTAATCTAACGAAATGTGACTTTGTACATGACTAGTAGGTACCTCTCACTGGGTCTGTGCTCTACCGTATATCCATCACTTAGCGGAAGGCCCTGATTGTAAATGCAACAAAAAGAGTCTCCAATTGATTCTCGACGAATGTACTATGCACAGCGCTTCTCTGCTCTTGACAGAGGTTTTAATATACAGCCATCAGGGTTGAGACGCCTCTCAACCTAACCCCCTAAGCCTTTGATGCAGCTGTATAACCATTTAGTAATCCCACTCCTCCTTGCCATACTTGTTGAAACGCTCGTGAAGGTCCTGAGAAACTGTCTTAGCAGCTTTTCTCTCTTGAACATCGTGATGGCCAAGATAAAGAATGTATTTTGGAGCAAGGTGGGGAGATGGAACATACAGCTGGCAGAGTCACGTTGGGCACAATGACAGTGTTCAGGGCACTGGGGGCGTTTCTGAGAGGCTGACTCTTATCACCGTGAGGGTGATATTGGTATTTGTAGACCTTGCCATCGTCGTCACGCTCCCAGGGCATGGCGCTATCACCAATGCGCACGTTGCTCTCAGAGGTCACGGAGGTGGGCTTCTTGCCGAAGTACCTATCATGAGCAAGGTTCTATTAGTATTGTCTGTCGTGTCCAAGCACAATTAGGAAAGTTTTGTGGCCGGCCATGCTTCGCACAAGTGGATAAGAAGGGGGAGGGTATTTCACCATCCAGCGCCAAGGAAAGCACCAGACATGACGCCGAGTAGGACCTATATACCATTAGATATCCGTCCGATGAGGCCAATTGATTTAGCGAAAGTGACATACGTAAAGTTCGGGGTCACGACGAGGAGCCTTGTCGAGGTTAGCCTCCTCCATCTTGGAGCTGTAGAAACGGCGGGCGGGGGTGCGGAGAAGAGATTGACGGGTAAAGGCCCGACGAGAGGCCATAGCGGTAATTGACGACATTTTGGTAGTTGTAAAGGAGAGGAGTTTGTCAACTTAATTGTCTCTTTTGGGAGGTGGAAGATCGGACGGCGTGGGTGGTCGGGCGATGATGTTGCAGTCGCCGGCGCATCACCTACATCAGGTGACATTACCGATGGCCCATCAGGTCCCGACGCTTAGTCAGAATCGGTAACCCAGGTCGGTCCTAACCCGATTCAGGTTGGGCCCAAGTAGGGGACTTGCATTTAGTGAATGCGATAATTAAGGCTTTGTTGTACGCCGTTGCACTGGCAAAGGGTGTTGAATCCCTTGGCCCAGCACAGCATGCAGTTCGCATCGCAGTCGCTGATCTAACTTGACTCAGCTACTCTGCAGTCAATCGCAACATTATCTGAAGGTATGTACATACATGTCATTCAAAATCAGGGGTCGTTTCCGACGACTCATGCTTCTATCTCGAAATCACATCGGGCTTGCTGACCGACGATCCTAACTTGCAGTTGCTTACATTCTTTATTTGATAATATTTTCGGGTCTTTATTGAATCCTTTTCGCTGCCACTCATTGATCGACTCTTCTCCCTATTTGATATTCGCGCATTCAACTACATCGACCCCTGGACTATACCACGCTCAATACCCCTTTCTCTCGTCTAGTCACAATATGATCTTCAGCGGTACTGGCTAACAGCATAACAACTGCTCGTTTGGAACACCATGACCTTCTCATCAGCCAACTCGGAAACGAGCGACGTGGCAAATCCGGCCCCAATCCAACATGCGCTGGGGATTCCTCGCCCTCCTTCCGTTGGAGGGATCTCGTCTCGAGTAACGGAGGACATGGCTTCTGAGGATGGAGATCATTCGCGTTCATACATTGGAATTTCGTCACACGCAACAACCCTGTCACGGCCCTCCGGATCTAGTCGGCTCGGGCCTCCCCCCCCTGTAAGAAGTTCCATCATTAGCCAAGCAACAAACAGACCAGGAAGTTCGAATAGCAAATTGAGCCGAAGCCACATCCCCTCGTTGGCTGCGCAAGGATTTTTTCGACCGTTATCTTCTCAGAGACTCCAAGCCCATCGTGGTCGTCCGATGACGAAAGGAACGGAATCAACGGACGATTGGGGCGATCGTACAAGTCAAAAGAGACGCAGCTTAGTATCGAATAGCACGCTTGCTCAAAGCACCAGTCCACAAGAGCAAGAGGCTCCCCCATCTCGAGGCACGGAATTTACAGACCCCATTATCCCTGACCGAAACACTTCAAATGCTAGTCCGATTGGAAACACAACAGCACGAAGCATAAGCGAAAGCGCTAAGCTTCTGCGCGACAAAGAGAGAGGCAACCAAAGTTCTCAGCAACACCTCAACTTGGGAGTGAGCTCTACTGGTCCTCATGGTCATAACATCTCCCAAAGATCCCCTCTTTCATTCCTGTCCCCGCAAAATAGAAACGGTGGCCAAGAGCACCGTGACAGTCGGAACCATGAGCGGCTGTCATCAACTGGTTCGTCTCCTGCATCTATTGAGAAGCAGGGCCCGATGATAAGCCAGAGCCACCTGGGCAAGAATTATGAATACTTCCTCGGCAATACTATCTTCTGCGGTGGCGGGAGGTTTCAAAATTCTCGAGACAAGCCCGTTAACGTTGCAACCGGGATCTTGGTGGTTGTACCATCCGCCTTGTTTTTTGGATTTTCGTAAGATTCCTTTCTTACAGGAGTGGAGATACCCGGAATTGATGGCTGACCTCGTAAAGGGCTCCTTGGCTTTGGCGCAATATTTCACCCGCTATTCCCATAGTATTCGCTTATCTTTTCTACCTCTGTTTTTCCTCGTTTGTACATGCATCCGTTGTTGACCCCGGGGTAAGGAGAAGCTCTCTATGGCACAACTCGTTTGTCGCTAATTTTGGCATATCAGATTATTCCCCGAAACCTTCACTCAATGCCCGTTCCAGATCCATCGGATGATCCACTGATGATATGCCCACCGACGAATGACTGGGTGATGGTCAAGTTGGCGACCTCTGAGGTTGCAGCAATGGACGTGCCAGTGAAATTCTGTAAGACCTGCAACATTTGGCGACCTCCACGATGCTATCATTGTCGGGTGTGCGACAACTGTATTGAGACGCTCGATCATCATTGTGTCTGGCTTAATAACTGTGTCGGTCGCCGCAACTACCGGTACTTTTTCACCTTTGTGAGCTCGTCCACCCTTCTTGCCTTGTTCTTGATTGGCGCGAGCTTGGCACACATCCTCGTCTATCGAGCGCAAGAAGGCATATCTTTCAGCGACGCGATCAATCAGTGGAGGGTGCCTTGGGCTATGGTCCTCTATGGAGCGATTGCTGCCCCATATCCGGCCTCTCTTTGGGCCTACCACCTCTTCCTGGCTGGCCGGGGCGAGACGACTAGGGAATATCTCAATTCCCACAAGTTTGTGAAAGCAGACCGTCATCGGCCCTTCACTCAAGGAAATATCCTTCGAAATTGGGTATCAGTCTTCGGACGACCACGACCCCCGACATACATGCAGTTCAAGAAGTCCTACCAAGAGGGTGACCAGCGTTTGAGTATGATGAAGCGAAAATACCTTCCCCAGGACGTTGAAGCCCAACCAGAGGTCGAGATGCAACGTGTTGCTTCTAGTCAACCGCCGAGCTGAGATCCACTGAGATCTCGAATAATTCACCACTAAATGCCCCCCTGATTATATAAACAGGGCGCTTCGTCTACCTTTCTCCGGCATCAGGCATCCTTAGTTTCTCTTTCTTTCCTGGGGATACATTCAAATAATAATGGCTTTATGGTCCTTTCTCATTCTTTCTTGTCTGAAGTTGTTTCTTTCTTTTTTTTTTTTTTTTTTTTTTTTTTTTTTTTTTTTTTTTTTTTTTTTTTTTTTTTTTTTTATTTTTTTTTTTTTTTTTTTTTTTTTTTTTTTGGTGGTTCGCCTCACCTTTTCCCGCATAAATATAAGGGTAGGGCTTGACGAGGTTCTTAGGACAATTTACTATATAAATTCAAAAGCCAACCCTTCCACTGTTTACTTGTTTTCAACACTCACTTTCTTGTGACCCCGTTTCTTTTCTTTCTTTCTTTCTTTCTTTTGTTATTTTCTCCTTCAATCTCGAAGAAGATTACCCAAGGCTATTACTGATTTAAGCTCTGATACTCCGAAGTTATACGTGGGATATTTTGTATGATATGGGAACCCTAAGCTGCAGATAGACTGTTGAATAATGCATCCGAATCGAAAATGGCATGTTCGTAGCCAGTGAGTAGAAAGAGAAGGCTACAGAAGGGCCATATGATCAGACATCGGAAGCACCCATGGAGATAGAGAAGTAGAGATAGTGGCGTATGCACAATTGGACATAATTGCATTGCCCACGAAGTGTTACTCTTCCTTCCTAGAGACTGAGAGGTCGGGCGTGGGGCAGATTTGTTGTCCTGCTGGTCTTTTTTGGCTCTTGCATTCCGCCATGGGGACTTCTTACAACCTCCTCCGCACCCTCGTCTTCTCTCATTCTCTCCCCTCCCACCTCCAAGTCAGCCCTGACGCCCGCCTTTTACCAGTTGAAAGTTGTCCACACACCCCCCCCCCTCAAAGCCTGCTCTTTCGAATTTTTTAATATGCTCGGCAAAATATAAGGCCTACCGCAGTCACTCCTGATAAGAGGCAACACCTTCAACCCCCCCCCCGTCCCTGGGAAATCAGGTCAGCTTAGCCTTAGCCGGAACCCAGTCCTCTTCTTTCTTTGACACATAAACCCCTCAAGAGAACGATCGTTCCACACTTCCGGGTCGTCTCCCCTTCTCTCCTGGCCTGTATACTCACCGCAAATCAGTCCCCAGGCCTTTGGGATGGAAAGTCAACGTAAATCAGCCGGCGCGACACCCACAACCCGTTCAGACCTCAATAAGCGCACCCACAAGCCCGCTGACGACACAATGGCCTTTGAGTATACGGAACAACTCCTGACCCCTGAGAACAGTCGCTCGGAGACTTCCAGTAACAATGAACACGCGTCAACCGAGGACAAGCCGGCAGTACGGCGCAGGTCTACACGTGTAACACGCGCCTCTCTACGAGGACAGGCGGACCGAGGGGGCGGCATGGAGCTAGATAAACAGGACACTTTCTCTCCGGCTGAAGAAAAGGACCCCGCGGCCTCCGGTGACATTGTTGTCCACAATACCGAGCAAAGGAAGAGGTCCCAGGCCTCCCACCTGCGGCACAGTATAGCGGTCATGGAGTCCTGGAGCGAAACAACCCTGGCACAAGACAATATGGAGACTGAAGAAGACCACCCAATGGCCCCGGACACTCCAGTTTCCAAGTCTTCTCAGGAACTCCAATCCAGTGAGTTGGGCACCTCACTGCAACAACGCACTTTACGGAAGCGGGTAGAGCGGATCCTGGCTAAAGATGGGGGTGACAAGAAAGGCAACGTTACGGTCACGGCCGAAAAAGAAGCCAAGTCGCCAGTCAGACGCTCGTCTCGTTTGAGTCTACTGGAGAAAGCTTCAGAGCTTGTTGGCCGAGCTACCAGCGTTTTGGGCAAACGCTCGCGTGACGTGATGGAAAACGGAAAGGAGATTAATCGGAGAGCCAGTCTACGACCTCGAATTACTGCCACCAACGAGGAACCAGCCAAGGCTGTCAGCGAGCCTCCTGCGGCGGCGAAAAAGAGGCGTGTCTCGGAGAGTGACCTACCTGCCAAAATCAAGGAAAATGAGGAGGCTGCCCAGGAGGCCCCCAAGCATGTGACTCGATCCAAGACGAAGCGCTGGTTAGCTCATGGATTGTACACAGGCCAGGAGTATACCGACTCTCGGCCCTTACAGAGTAAGAATAAAAATGCAAAACGGAGAGGCCGAGGCTCCACCCAACGCAAACTGCTTCCCATGCCCATGTTTGCAGGGGACCGATTATTGAAGCAGGGAAGAGATTTCCAGTTGCCTTTCGATATATTCTCGCCTCTTCCTTCGGGCCAGCCCAAGCCGAATGAGTGGAGAAAGACAAACAAAAGTATTTATATCGGCCACGATAATATCCGATGATGGCTAACGTGCGAAACAGATGTCTTTGTCGGAGATGCATCCAGCATATGGAGAGCAAACAAGCCTTTGGAGCTGTCCAAGTGCATGTGTGCCAAAGACATTGGTTGCGACGAAGAATGTCAGAACCGTTACATGTTCTACGAATGTGATGAGAGCAATTGCGGCGTAGGTCCCGCTTGTGGAAATCGGAATTTCGAGGAGCTTAAACAGCGAACGAAAGCCGGCGGAAAATACAACATCGGAGTCGAGGTGATCAAGACGGAAGACCGAGGATATGGGGTTCGGAGCAACCGCACATTCGAAGCCAATCAGATCATCGTAGAATACACAGGGGAGATCATAACCCAAGCTGAATGTGAGAAACGGATGAGGACGATTTACAAAAATAATGAGGTATACTTTCCCTATATGTATTCTTTCCTGGAGCCCGGGCGCTCTACTAACAGGTATCAGTGCTATTACTTGATGTACTTTGATCAGAACATGATCATCGATGCTACCCGGGGCTCTATCGCCCGTTTCGTGAACCATTCGTGCGAGCCTAACTGCCGGATGGAAAAATGGACAGTCGCGGGAAAACCACGTATGGCGCTGTTTGCTGGAGATCGCGGAATTATGACGGGCGAAGAGCTGACCTACGACTATAACTTCGAGTAAGGATTCTTTGCCCTTTAGTTCCAGACAGTTGATACTGAACCTTTGTCTACAGCCCATATTCTCAGAAAAACGTTCAACAGTGCCGATGTGGATCGGAAAGATGCCGTGGTATCCTGGGGCCGCGGCCGCGAGAAAAAGAACAACGTTCAAGGGAGAAGGAAATGAGAGCTGGAAATCAGAAAAAATCGAGTTCGAAGAGTACCAACAAGAAAGCCACTGCCGCGAAGCAGAAATCCGAGAAGGTGCTGGGTGGATCTACTTCACGCGTTAATAAGAAACGACAGCTTCTTGGTTCCAAGTCTATCAAGTCTAGCGTGAAGAAGGTTGTCTCCAAAGCACGCTCTTCCGCTTCCAATGCGTTGAAAACTGGCTCACGAATGACTGCCAACACAAAGACCTCCAAGGCGACAACCAAGAAGCCCGCGGCATCGGTCACGAAGCGCCAGGTGAAGAAGGACACTTCCAAGCCCAAGAAGGACGTTAAGCTGCCAAAGGTCAAAGCCACAAAGACTCAAGCCAGGATCCCGGCGCGTGTGAAGAAACCAGTACAGTCCACTAAGGCGCAGTCGGCGCAATCATCGACCAAACTAAGCCGCCCGTCAGAGAAGACCAAGGCGAAAATTCTTCAGGCGGCTAAGGGAACAACCAGCCGCAGACGTACAGTAAAAAAGGGAGACACCAAGCCCAAGAGTCCTCCCAAGCGAACCTCTAAAACCAAAGACGAGAGTTCAAAGACGAAAACTGCAACCAAGGCTGTGAAGAAAACCAAAGCATGATCGACGTGAACTTGCTCCTTCCATGACAATCAATACCTTCGGCGCTTTCAAAATGCCGCTTCATGACGTTCTCAACAAATGTCTGGCACAACTATCTTTTCTTCTAACCTCCTGGGGAGCTTCCTCCATTTTCTCTCTTCTCCCAACCTCATTGGAAAGATTACGTTTCCTGCAGGTTCTCTTCCCCCTTGTATCTTGTCCTAATATATATTTTTTTTTGGATTTCCTCTACTCACCCTCTACGTCGTCGTCATATGGAATTTGGATCCAACGTTGGTATGGTCTGACGGTATTCTATCTCTCTCCCTCCTCCCCTTGCTCGATACTCCTGGCTGTGAATGTTTTGCTGTGTTACGAGATCTGAATTGCAGAGGCGGCGTTGTATTTCTACTGTTCTTTCTTGGCCCGTTGGTGGACGGGATACAAGTTACAGTTGTCTAGTTTGATATTGTCACCACGAGCTGGCTTAATTAACCGAATCAATTTTTATTCTCTACTAATAACACGACGATTTAATGTCCGGTTACGTTCCTGTTGCTGTGATAGAGGATATTTCCTTGCGTTACTAACATTTATCTCAGGCTGCCATACAACAAAGAAACAAAGAAAAGGGTAGGAGGACCAGTTTCCTACATACTGCAGCAGACTTCAAATACATATGTTGACGCATTAAGTTCGCCTTCCATTAGTCTTGGTCTTTCAATTGCTCTATGCGATTTCCCGGTGTGTGGTCGGGTGGCCCTAATATGAAGCGATGACTTGGCAAATACTCTTATGATACAACATGCGATGAATCTAAAATGTGCTTTAGCGAAATAATATCCAACGACCCCTTTCCAACCTGATGTGGCACCGTACACCCATTTACGCCTCGTGAAAATAGTTTTGGTTGAATCGACAATCCCCGCAAATACTATGTGCATATCAGTTCGATGCGGTTTGACCAACGTCAGGACCCGACGATGCTGGTTCTCCTTCCCCCGCTGCTTCGCCTGCCTTCGGTCGCGCTTCTGGTTCCTCTTTCTTCTCGGGTTCAGGGTTCAGGTCGGAGATTGGCGAGAAATTGGGTGCCGTGAAATCGCTGGTCTCAGTGATTTCAACGGGTCCAGACTGGGAATCTTTCGCGCCAGTTGGTGCGGATGAAGTCGCAGCCGGGTGTGGCTGGGGTTCAACCAGTTTCTGGTGTGGTGGTGGTGCGGGTTCATCCACTTGGGAAGGTTGCGTTGTTTCAGGTTGGAAAATGTTTGAGTGTTCTTCTACCTGGTCCTTGGGCGGTTCCACCGGTGCTTCCGAGGAAGGCTGAGCTGCTGTTTGCTCCGTGGACTGTGGGGGCTGCTCGGGGGGTATTTCCTTCGGTAGTTCTGTGAACGATGCTGAAGGTGGTTCTGAAACACTTGCTGGAGTAGGCTCGGTTTCCTGTGCTGTGTATTCCTGCGAAATGGTTTCTAGTTGTGCTTCCGGTTGCACTGCTCCATCGGGCTTTTTAAGCGACTCCTCCACCGTCACTGAGACCGGCTCTTCCACTTTTATTTCCGTCCGTTCCAGGCTATGTTCAGCCGGCGGCTCGACAGGAGATTGCATGACTTCTTGGATAGTTTGCTCTGTTGGGGGCTCTACCGGTGGCTCTACCGGTGGCTCTACCGGTGACTCTACCAGTGGCTCTACCAGTGGCTCTGCCGGTGGCTCTACCGGTGGCTCTACCAGTGGCTCTGCCGGTGGCTCTACCGGTCGCTCTGTCGGAGACTGCAAATACTGTTCCGTAGGTAGTTCTGCAGCTTGCTCTCCGATGTACTCGATAGTAGACTGCTCGGAGACGTGTGTGGGTGGGTAGTCAGCCACCGGTTCAATGGATTCTGCAGGCTGTGGTACAAATGACTGCACAATTGGCTCGGCTGAACGCTCCATCGTGTCAACCTCTATCTCCATGGAAGTAGGCTCCAGGATAGACTCTATAATGGCCTGGTCGACGTTGTCTCCGACAGATCGAGCTTCAATCTGAGCACCAAATTGATCCCCAATGTCTTGATCTACGCTAGGGGCATGTCCCAAAATTTCTAGATTGTCTAGGAGGTCAACATCGTTGTCCTGGGCAACCTCGTCGGCTGGTTGGGAGATGGGCTGCTCTGGGGCCGGCTCTGAGGCCGGCTCTGGATGCGACCCAGGCGCAGGTTGCGGAGCCTGTCCTGACTTGGAAACTTGTTCTGGTTGGGGTGTCTGCTCTGGCCGAGGGATTTGCTCTGGTGGTGGTACCTGTGTAAGTCTAGCCAAGGATTCCAATTTCACATTCTCACCCTCGACATTTATTTGGGCTACCGATGCAGCATGTCCCATGGAAGGATCTTCCAATGGGTTGCAGGCCGGTTCTTCACTCTTCACAACGGGGAACAGGCCCGGTGCCATGACCTGCGAGATCTCTCGAGATGGTCCGGGAACTGCAGTGACAGCCTTCTCAGGGGGAGTATCCGGTTTTGTCTGGGTTAAGAATGCAGCATTGGCATCGAACGTCGGTGGCTCCGGATTGGTATCGGTCATCTCCACGCTCTCTGCTAATGTGGCTTGTTGGCTTGGCTTTTCATAAACAGTAAAATCTAGTAGATGAGTAGTCGGCTGTGCAGGCTGGAAGGGCTGCAGAGGTGCCAATGGCATGGCAGGTACTGCAAAAGGTTGTGGCTGTATTTGCGAACGTGGTTCCATGACGACAGCTGGAGGCTTTGGGGCTGGCGGTTGTGAAGCAACAACTGCTTCCGTAGCGGCTGCAATGGAAGTGGGAATCGGATCAAGTACAGGACGCGGTGCTGAACCGGTTGTTGGTTCCACACTTGGTAGGTAGAGAGGAGTTTCTGGTGTCTTAGCATCTAGCATAGACTCATCGCCCTCGTCGCTTTCCTCGCCATCCTCGCCATCATCTTCCTCCTCATCCTGTCCGTTCTGGTCGATCGACATCTGCGACCTACCCGCGCCGTCTTTACCATAACTTGTTTCGGCGGTACCATCGCCGGCCCCAGGCCCAGCTCCATGTACTGCGTCTGCATCGGCCCCCTCACCAGGAGCGAACATAACCTTCTTCCTTCTTCCCTTGCCGAAGCCCTTCGCCTTGCGTTTCGGAGGTGGTGGGCGTCTCTTCGGAGGAGTCATGACGGCTGTCGAGGCTGGGTCTGCAACAACCACACCTTCGGCATTGACCACACCGATACCTTCAATGACGGTTCCGGGAGCTGGCGCCTCAGGCGTTACAATTGTGTCACTACTCTCTGGTATGAGTTGAGAGTCGTCGGTTATCTCTCCTTCGATCTTATGCCCCTCCGGCACCCAGGCTTCGTAGATAGAGATGTTTCCACTTGTCGGGTCGACTTTCTTGAAGCGGGTCCTCCTCATTGGTGCCGATCCATTCTCATCGCCGTTGGCACCAACAGACATCGTACTATATAATGACGGCAGGCCTGGCCGTCTTTTAGCAAGGAACTCAACTTCCGAATTCTCCAAGTGCCTGGGAACTGTAGTCCATTTGCGCGTAACAAAGCTGCGCTCCGCAGTCTGCAAGGTCGGCTGTTCTTCCACATCTGTAACCTCCTTTTCCTCGTCCTCTGGATCCTTCTCAGCTTTGCGAATGTAGATACACCCCGCGCGTGCCGCGCGGAGAAGCGCTCTACTCATTGGGGTTAACAAATGGCTGTCTTTGGGCATTGGGTGCTCGGGAATCGTCTGTTTTCCACCGGGGCCCTCTACAAATGTTTCCTGCCCATCTAGCTTGGGAGTTTGGGAGACGGTCTGTAGCTGGCGCGTCCATCGTCGAACCGGGAGCCCTTCAAAAACATCGTGGTCGATCTGGCCTGTTCTAGTTCGGTTGGCACTGTCGCCGAATTGACGGCCGGAGCGCGAGGATCTGAACTAAGGAGTTGTCAGTACATCGATCGCCCTTAAAAGATGGCCTCCGGCCTTGCGGTATATGAACGAAATTCTGGATCGTCGATAACGATGTCACCACGGAGAAACCTACAGTGGGTGGCATGGTGCGTGGCGGATTTGCGATTTTCCCTCCACTGCCCTCGAGGGAAAAAAAAAAATAAACCAAACACACCTGTATTTAGCTATACAGCTGGAGAGAAGCGGTGTGACTAAAGAATGAAATCGTTGGCCAGTGAGCCCAACCGGGGAAGGGTTGTTTCGGGGTATTTGTCGCGATGCGATGGTGTCGCGGGAAAGCGAACGGCAACCAATCTATCTCACGTGATAGAAGACAGCTACAAGTCTACTTTGCATATACAGCACACAAGAGAAGAGAAGAATGAGCGTTTGGAGAACATAAAAGACCACGCTACCTACAATATGACTGTTTCATTAATAATACAGGAACTCCCTCGAGTCTAGTGAATTCCATCCCATCCTCCTCTGTCGCCATCAGCTTGGAAAATCAAGAGAGCGCAGCGCTGTCTTGTCTCCTCCCGAGCCTCCTGTTGTGTGTATCAAGAGCTTTTTCAATCGTGGGTTTCTAATTCAATTAATCTCAACCGTAACATAGGTTAGTATAACGGTAGCGTGAGAACTTTATAACCCAGTATCCTTCTGGCGAACTGTGTCCCCTTCTGCTCCGGTTTGCTTTCCCTGTAGTAGAGAGGCCTGTAAGCTCCATGCCGAGATGGGTTATTAGTCAACACATCAATGGGCTCCACGAACCGTCTTTTGGCCTTCCACAACCAGCTTGTCCATTTGATAGAACTGACTGATGACTGTTTGCCTCTAAAGTAGATGTCAGTAAGTCCGGAGTACAAAGCCGTATAGCAAGATCTGGTGGGGTAGACAAGAACGGGAAGCCTGAACGTCGTCATGAAGAATAAATTTGGTCACTGACCTTCATCATCCGCAAATTCTGTAAGCCTTCCTGGATCAACTCTTGTATCCTTCTGTCTTCCGCCTCATGCTGGTGTTCACGAAAAGCGTCCCTCGTCCGACGACGGGCGTATTCGCGGAAGTTATAACTAGAGAATTGGGACGACTGGCGGAGCAAGGAGCGAAACTGGTTCCAAAGATAAATTAACAGGTCCGTTCAATCCCCTACGGCAAAGGAAACATCTCTTGAGTGTACATACCAAGGATCGCACCTGGAAAGCAGTGTCCCGCTGTAATGCCGGCACAGACATGATGACTGAATTGAGAGCGGAAAGAGTGGAGAAAAAGATGACAACAAGTAGAATTTTATGTCACAACAGTAGCAAGCAAAGAAGAGAAAATTGCCAAGGTTGATATGTATATCGTAGTGTTCGGTAGATCCTTAGACGTCTTTGTCTGCGGTTTCAGCGCTTCAAGCTGCTAAATCTGGATGTTTTAACAATCGGAGGTTATGATAGCGAACAGGGTCAATCTTCAATCCCAGTAAGCTCAACCTGGCTTTTTCCCGGCGAAGAAATACCGATTCTAAGAAGCTATTCACACCAGGTATTGTACACCGATGAATATCGCAACCGGAGGTGGCGTTAGGAGAAAAGTCAGGCTTTACGGGGAACTGAAGGCTGGATAAACACCTATTCAGAAACGAGACCGTTCAGTAGTATCGCCAGGAAGAGTGAGAGTAACGCAAGAATGGCTTCCTCAAATGGGAGGTCGATAGAAGGTGGAGGCGATTTAGTAAATGAATCAAATGAATCACTTGTTCGCGGGAAATTCTTTTGGGTGTCTCGGAGGCGCGATAAAATGACGGAGTTATCGGACTCCTCGGCCGATCTCAATAAATTTGGAGAAGCCAACTCGGAGTCTGGAGATCTTCTGAAGATTCTCTTCTCTTGTTCTGGAATTTCCCCAATTGACAACCATCTGCACTTTCAAATTGTTCCCAACCTGCATCTCCATATTGTTCCCTCTCCAATGGCCCAAATACCTACTCCGCCTGCGTCCCGTCATGGCTCCGAATCGCCCGGTGCCGACTCCAAACAGCCTCCGGTAGTTGACCTCTCTGTCGACTTGTTGGACTCGCTGGACACTCTTCTAGAACGCTATCTCCACCTCTTAGATCGTCATCAGAAATTACAGGCCGAACTGGCCACAACTCTATCTTCGGTACAACAATACCGGAAGCTGAAGGTCCGACGCTTGTTGAAAGGACAGATCGCTAATATCAGTGTAGGGGTTCCTCTCACTCGCTCAAGCCAATTACACCTGTCCCCCAGGTCGAAGATACGGAGCGGATTACTACGATGAGCGCATGAAAGCAACAACAAGGGTGTGAGTCTGGTCTATTTCTTGCACCGTTTGTGGTGGTCGAGTCTAACGAACCGGGCATCATTAGGGATCTAGAGCCCCCAACTTCCTCTATCCAAAACCCTGAGATATCCAGTCTAGAAGAGTCATGCAACCAATCCACTAAGCGCGATGATTCAAGATGCATCTTCGCGATTAAACTAGCTCCTACAAGTAACGCTGCCGAGGAACGGTCTGAGTCAAACGGAAAGACGAACCAACCGAGCTCGAATGACACCTCCACGTCGGAATGTACGAGTCTCGGGGGGAAGAGTGATCGCAAGGCTGACGATCCTACCACTTCGTCAGACAGTTCTGAGACACAAGCACTGGTAGACCCAAAGCCTAAGTCTATGAAGAAACTCCGTTCTTCCGATCCTATCAGGTGGTATGGAATCTTAGTGCCACCCTTTCTTCGTCGCGCCCAAAAATTTTTCACGGAGGCTGTCGGGGGTCCCTTACCTGAGTTGGCGAGTGTGGTGGCTGAGATGCAGATTGTGGAAAAGGAAGTGAAACGAGTGCGCAGTGAGATAGATAAATTATGATCGTCAATGTATCTCATTATAACCGTGATGTATATAAATAGGATAGTTGCAGTGCATCTGGTCTACTAGATAGTAGATAGAGCCAGGGCAAGCTTATTGACATTTCAAAAAAAGGATAAACCGTTTCAAACTACTAACTACAAGTTATTGTTGAACCGACCGAGTTTGGTCACAGGGCTATTGGTATCGCCAAGTTGTTATTTTGGGGATGTTAAACAAAGCGCCCGGTCGTCAAGATGGTGCCATGAGCTTCAATTCTGCGGAGTACTCCAGTGTTTTACTCCGTACTATATTATAGATTATGCCATATGGTCTTTTTTAGAAGCACAGGCCACAAACTATGTGGATCGGTGGAATCAATGCAATTAATCCAGACTTGAATTATGGGTCATGGCTTTCTGAATATTTAATCTATCAATTTACTCCTCTAGCAAATGGATATCAAAACAAAAAAAAGAAATAATTAACGGGTGGCCAATGTGCAAAAACGGTTTCGTACAGTACCGGAATGGGCGTCAAGTTGACCGTTGGTCGGTGGCTGGGAGACGATAGATTCCTGTAATGATACGGTATTCCAACCAAGCCTTCAGATTCTGCATCCTGCATGAAGCATGCACTCCTACGTACTACTACTCTGTAGAGTACGGAGTAGTACTAAGTAAGTATGTATGTATGTACATACATACATACATACATACATGGGCATTACAGTAGGTAGGACTCATACTAATACTACTACCACCCACCTTAATACTCCGTACGGTAGTCCGCCATGTACGGAGGTACTCCATATTATGTACGGATACTCAATCCTCTACACTCCTCAAAGGTGACAACATATGGTTGATGTCTTTTGGTATCTCATCTTATCAAATGTACTCCGTAATCTCCCTCCAAATAATGACTGATGCTAGCGGCGAGCTAACAAATAGTCGGGTCGATAGTTAAAACTCACGAAGCAAAGAAGGAAGATGAGTTCATTAGCAGTGCCATCCTCTAAGCCATGTTAACCGATCGGAAATATTCCTTCATCATGGAAACTGGGGGATGGTTCCTTACTCTATATATATGTTGTACTCTGTACGGAGGACTCTGTTGACAACCTCTGTCGATCATTACTCTGTATAATGGAATGCCCCCAATTCCAAGCCCTCCATGGATCGATCAACATTTTGAATGGATCTCTCGGCGACTGCCGTTTGTCCCATCGTTCGCTTCCAACGCCCATTGGACCATGCACACGGGAAGCATGGTTTCAAGTTGAAATCACAGAGTGGCACCGCTTCCTCAACTTGAGACGTACTTGTCATCCCGCTACCGTCTTGGGAGTCTCCACCGGGCCAATGGAGCTCGAGAAGGGCGGCAGACCCCCAATAATCTAGTCGCTTCGTTTCCAAGACTCGTCCGTATCTCAAAACTCTTCGAGCCAATCCGCGGTTTTTTGTCTATAACCCAACTCTAAAATGTGAATATCACCGCGATTCATGGAGTGTGAATAGAGAATCTCAAATGGATTGCTGTGAAAAAGAGACCTGCCTTTCTTCTGTCTCTCTATCTCTCTGTCTCTCTCTCTCTCTCCCTCTCCCTCCCTCCCTCCCTCTCTCTTTACATGTTACACACCAGATGGAGATCGCTATACATGAACGAGGACTTACCTATTACTTGCATATTTCCTGTTCGGTCGATTGATCCTTTGTCACATCTGGGACGCTACCAAATGACCCTTCGTGTCCGCTCCCATGCTATGTGCTCCACTTGATTTTTTGGCAATGGACCAGGCCCCCAAACAATCCGCGCCTTTCCCCTCGTCTTGTACGTTGCGCGGAAATGAAGCAACAACGCCGGGGATCTGAAAAACCTTGATTCTTATTAACCATTCCTGCGACTTATAGGTACATACATACATACAGTACGTACTGTACATACTTTCTTCTCTCTATCGGTATCGGGAGGCTGTTTTGCTACCTGCTTTACATTCTCTTTCTCATTTAATATTTCCTCGGGCAGAGAGCTAGAAGCTCCTTGTGTTTGATTTGATTTTTCTGGCCCCTGTTGTTGATTTCGTAAGTCTACCAACATCTACGCATGGATTACCACGGAGTACCTAGATGGGGCTAATTACGATTTTTGCCTGCGCCTTCAGGGGCTCCTTAAACAGCCAGATGTTCCAGTGAGACATCACACGGGTCTTGTTGGATGCGATGACTTTTTGGTTTGGGTTCTCTATCCGTCTTCATTCATTTCTTCCCCTAGATGGTTTTCTAGTCATGGTATGCCGTTCTTTTCTATCTCATCAATGTTCTTATGATGTATCGAGCGATGACCTTGCTGACTTGGTACTGGATTTCCCGCCGCAGCAAAGGCATTGAGTGCCATTGCAATTTTCTATTAGCACATTCGTTTTGTTTTCTTTGTCAAACTTGAGCTGAGGGTTCTCAAGTGCCATTCTTTTTTTTTTTTTTTTTTTTTTTTTTTTTTTTTTTTTTTTTTTTTTTTTTCTTCTTCTTCTTCTTCTTCGCGCATTGACAACGTAACCAACAGTCATTGCTGCAGGAACTTTTCAGATCAGCTCGTTCAAGAGCTTATTCCACCATTCCTCTTTTATTCATTCGTTGAATTTTATCCTCGACACATGTGTCGAGCTGGCTTCTAACTATTCCAGGATAAGATTGGCATACACTAACGTCGCAAAAATTGGTTACATCTTATATGTTTTAGCCAAAATTGTAGCGCTCGAGATCGTGACTACTGTCAACTCTCCAATCTCTAATTGTCACTGCAAAAGCTTCCGGGGACCAGTTTGGTCTCTAGAACAGACTCAACTGAAAACATGGAAAGACGTGGATCCGTTCGGCGGGCAAGGGAAATGTTGGCAGCTGGGAGACGTTCCGAACCTCAAACGGATGCAGACGAATCACCTCATTCCAGAAGAGATGTTGCGCATATGACACAGTGGCCCTTATCAACCGAAAACTGGCAGACGAATACGTTCGATCCTCACGCCAGAAAGCTTACTCCCCAAGGCCCTCCCCCTCAGCGGCCACCACGGCCCGATATGCCATCCCCATCAGTGTATTCGGAAATAAGCACTCCAGATACGACCCCGAGCCCTCTGCATATCAAACGATCAGTCCCATCGTTCTCTCAGCCTTTGTCGCATACATCACCTCTACATCTTGCTGCCAGGCGGCCCCCTCCGAGCCCAGGCAGCGTTGCAGCTTCCTCGCCTCGCATGTCGGTTGCCACGGAGGATCTTATGAGACATTCCACGGTCTCCACGGCCGCTTCTGTGGCATCGATCCCTGATTTCCCTTTCCCTTCTCAACATCTACTTGCCGACCCTACCCAGAGAAATGTGGCGAATCTTGCACCACCACCTCCCTCTATGGGACGGCCAATTCCCAATCCCAGGTCCTCAGTTTCACCTATCCCGGAGGAGTTATCGGACAGCAAAGGCTCCTATGCGTCGAGCAGGGTACTTCCGTCGTGGGCCTCGGCAAAGGCCGAATCTGAGATTTTGGGAACCTACCTTGATGGCATGTCAGACGATGATGGAGATTCGGGCCATAGTGCCCATGGGAACAGCACTACCTTGGTGAGACAGGCAAGTATAGGAAAACGAGGTCAACCTTCACTGTGCATGATCCGAAAATCTACTGCCGAGTCGCCAGTACCGCCTCCGGAAGACCCTGCAAGAGCTAGACCTGCCGCTCCTAAGGATGTACCGCCTCCAGCTTTCTCAAAGGAGATCTCAACTGAAAAGGCAAGAAGAGGCTCGTTTCTGACATCTTCATCTGACTCGTCGTCTCATTTTGACTTGGACAAGGCACCATTTATGTTGGATGTCGGCCCGCAAAGCTCAGCGCATGTCGGCTCTGGATTCCTTGCAAAAGAGATTGAAGTTCTCCCGAGGGCTATGCCAACCATGAGTGATAAGAGACCGGGTGGTCGCCGACCACCTCCCCTGAACATAGGCGCCGTTCGTGACGCAGAAAAGCGGGGCAGCCTTACAAGCCTGCCTGACTTGATTCGGCGTGCCACCAGACTTGCATCAAATCTGGAGCATGGGAGAACCGCAAGCAGGAATGATCTTCTCGGCGCCGGACCGTCCAGGCATCCATTTGGTAAGTATCCTCGGCGCAGTAGTCAATTGGTTCAGTAGGACTAACCTTACCTCACCTCAAGGCGATCAACATCGTCGGTCTGGATCCATTAAAGATATTCTTGCCTCGTTTCCTCCACCGGCTGCAACGCCAGATAACGGCCATTCATCCTGGCCTTTTGCCTTCAGGAGAACAACGCTACATCAGTTGAATTCCCAAGAATCGGGACTGAGAGAGGCCCAGGAGAAGGAGCAAAAGCAACCCCGTCGTTGCTGTGGAATGCCCATTCGGTTGTTCGTTATTCTCTGTGTCGTGGTCCTCATTATTGTCCTCATTGCTGTCCTCGTTCCTATCTTCGTTGTTGCAGTTCCAAAGCACAGGGCGAGCAGCGCCGGGACAGGATGCGCAAATACGGCACCATGTGAGAATGACGGTGTTAGTGTCTCGAGTGGGGATGTCTGCTCTTGCGTCTGTGCGAATGGCTATACGGGCTCCCAGTGTACAATAGCTGGGGATGCCAGCTGTACCACGACCCAGATAGATGACGGCTCCAAATCCAGGAACGCCACGATGGGGAGTGAACTCCCTCGCCTGTTCGAAGACTCTCAGAATAACTATAGCATTCCACTAGACCCACTTACCATCATGGCACTCTTTAGTCAAAACAACGTTTCCTGTACGACAGAGAACGCACTTGTCTCTTTCCGAACCCTGTCCAACAAAGCCCGCCGCAGTCTCCCAGTTCCCCTGCCAGCCGAACCCTTGCTGCAAGATCAACTCAAGTTAAATGACGGATCGATGCCTACCATTACCCCCGCCAGTGTCCCCACGCGTACCCTCGCTGCTCGAGGCTCTACTTCTACAATAAATGGCATCATATTTGATGGTTCAGAACCAACGGAGGTCCACGGACCACCGACAAGCACAACGTCGTCAACATCCAATGAGAACACCGTGGGGACCTCGACAGCCACGGTCACACCAACCGCCATTGTCTCCCAGCAGGTTTTGGATTTCTCCCGCGTCGCTGTTCTCTACATCCTGGAGAAAACCGGTACTCTCGACGCGGCCCTGCTCTCGGAAGAAAATATTGGAGCATACCTCAGTGGTTTATACTCGACCTCAAAGCGTGATTACACCATCGATCTTACCAACTCGGGCGTCAAAGGAAACTATACGTTGAACTTTGACCGGTTTCAGATCACGTCTCCCAGTGGAGATGTCGTGGGCGGAAAGTAGTGTGAGAATGATGATTGTTTTCTCCCTTGTTGTAATCTCGAGTTATTGTATTCATGGCTTTCCCCCCCCTTATGGTGATGCTAATAACAGCAATATTGCGTGTTTTTTTTTTCTCTTTCCGTTTTGGTTGATGTCTCCGTGTCATGTCCTGTTTATTTATTACTGTTTGGTTTGGATTAGAGAGGCGAGTGTTGGCTCTCACTAGGTATATATCCGCGCTGTACGCTATACCCGGCTGAACATAAAGATTTATCTTGTGAAGCATTCCAATTTCATCCTCAGTAGAACACGGGCTGCGGGGACAATAGGCAGCATCCCCTAATCTATCTTACATCGCCCGGTAGCAACCCGTACTACTAAGAGGGTTGAACCGCCTTCTGCCCTAAATAGAACACATTGAATCATCTTAATACCATGCATAACATGATTACTAAAGCTCCCATAAGAAGACAAAGTTGTGTTTTATACGTTTTGGTACTGTCATCATACCAATGCTGATACTAGGCCGGTCTTGGTATTTGATTGTCTATCATGGACTCATGGACTTTTTTCGAACCCTAGCTGCTCAGCCTTTTCAATCTCATTATCTTCAATGTATATACATACTTAAAAAAGAACTGATTTCACTCAAATCCACAGATGTTAAATGATCCAGATTATCGGCGTCTGCTACGCTCGCACAAAAATCCTAAGCCCGTTGAACTGAAGGCCCTCTCTCCTCAAGATGAACCAGATTACTCAACTGGTTCTCAATGGAAACAGATCTTGACCTATAAAATTTTGCACATGGAAGAAACAATTAAAAATAGCAAGAAGCAAGAGGAATGCTGTAGCTACCTAGTAGGCTCGCTGCCTACTTCAACTAATCACAAAGTGTTGGCTGGATAATAAGAGAGGGATTTGAACATGGGTGCCTTTGCAGCCTTGCAGCTTTGAAAGGGGTGGTGTCAATAAATATTTCTGTCTGGCGTCAAGGCCTTGGTTAGACATAGCCGCTAGGTATGCTAGGATGCTCTGTGAATCATAGTTCCTAGTTCTCAGTGGAGTTATTGATCCTATCATGTACAAGACTCTAAGCGCCTAGGAAGATAATAATAACTCTGGTGTCTTCGGCGCTTCAATACAAATATCAGGCGAGCTTCAATGGATTTGTGTATTATCATGGCCTGCGGCTTCAAGCTACTACTGTCTATTTTATGATCTGTGTTATTTCCCAGCTTCAAATGGATGTTTCAACTCAAGTACAACGACTGCCGAATGAATATCGCAGTGAAGATGCACATCGAAATAACACACGACTATCACCATCACCATCACCATCACCATCAGATAGAACTCTGACAGCCAGAATTTCACACTCCCCTGTTCCGCAAACATCATCAAAGAAAGAAGCCAATGCCGCATCATCGAAATCTCTGTCGAGCAAGGTTAACGACTATTGGGTTTTAGAGATAGCCTCATGCTTCGGTAGCACGGCTACCTTGGTGGGAATCATTATTTTTCTAAACGCGTATAATGGCAAGCCATCTCCAGACTGGCCATACGGAATCACAGTCAACTCGATACTCTCCTGGCTCGTGCAAATCTTTACCGCGCTTCTTTTGGAACCTATAGTTGCCTGTCTCAGTCAAGCTAGATGGAATTACTTGAGCGGTGTTGGATGTCAGCTTTCAGATATAGGTCTATATGATTTTGCAAGTAGAGGTGTCTGGGGTTGCCTTTCCTTGATCTGGCATTCCAAATTTAGGTTGGTAACGGTTACTTCTAGGGCAAACTCCATCGATCTATGCTGACGATTCCTCTAAATCTAGGACGTCGGCTTGCCTGGGCGCACTTATCACTATACTGGCAATAGGGACGGGTCCCTTTGTACAGCAGATGGTAGCCATCGAAAACCGCCTTGCCCTGAGTGCTGAGTCTGCGACTGTACCTCGTTCTCAAGGCTTTGTTCAGTTCGGTGATGACATTATGCCACAAGATATTGCTGCTGCAGTATATAGCTCTGTTCTCGGCAGTACGACAAAGATGAACAGTAACCTGACCCAACTATCGATTGCCCCTGACTGCCCGACTGGAGAATGTGAGATTCCTCCTTTCAGGTCTTTAGCTGCTTGTTCGACCTGCAAGGACATAACGAACACAATCAGCACGATGTGTATGGATAATTGGTGTGGTACCAACTCTACTTTCTGTCGACATTCACTCCCTGGAGGTCTGAAGCTCAACGTGACTGATCTTGATGGCTTACCTGGGCGCTTGGTTAGCGATATGACCTCGCGGGTTGGGTATTTTAATGCCAGCATCATTGCGAATTTCACTGCACTTTATGTCCCCACGGAGGCCACCATAAGGAAGGCAATAAGTCAACATTGTCTTGTGTACTGGTGTGTCAAAACATACACAGCCGGTATGCATAATAACAAGCCATGGGAAAAATTGCTTGATACCTGGGATGACCTTGCGATTCCCATGGCATTTGGACAGAATCTTACCTTTCACGTCCCTCCTAAGGACAACTTGACAAGTTCAAGGGTTTGGGTAGGCTTCCCCTACGTAAAGGTATGGACACGCTCAAGGGTAAATTTACAAAAGGACACTTCCGTGTGCGACGTGTATAAGGACATACAAATGCCAGGTACTGTGTCGTCAACCGACGAATTTAGACAGCCTATGATTCGCTATGGCCTACCAAAATTCAGCGCGAAACTTGCTGAAGGGTTCACAACGGGTGTACGTCTCTTTAACAACACTCCTGCAAATGGTACATCATGGAAGATGGAAACCCAAATACACGTCAGATGGGAATGGATTGGCCTTCCAGCTTTGCTAGTTGTTTTAACAGCATTATTCCTTTGTACGACTATGTTCCAGACCCGAAAGGGTGGGTTTGATGTCTGGAAGTCTTCACCCACACCTCTGGTTTGTGCGAGACTAGATCAACGGGCGCAGGAATTTGTCTGTTCAGTGGAAAACCCTACTGAAATGGAACAGTTGGCAAGCCAGATAAGGGTGAGATTTCGCAAGGAAACGTCTGAGAGTGGTGTTGGCTGGCAGATGGAAACAGTGTGAGTATTACATGTGTGTTAAAGATTTTCTTATCAGAAGTTTCTAGTCTTTTAAATAAATGCGTGAAATCACTGTGGTCACCTGCACATGACATAATCAGACAGGACTGCTTTTTACAGGCCATGACGACTCGAGCAAGTACTAAGGTAGTATTAGGAGGTGCTCACATTGATATGGATCCTAGGTATTGTACATACCTCGTACTGTATCTAAGTATGTCCATCATATTTAGAAGGCTTGATTAGTCTTGCTTTCAACATCACTGCAATAGAAACCAGTTAACAAGATCGACTTAGCAAGCGCCGTTTTACTACAAGTGTTGACTTTTCTTACTGCACACTATGGTGATAGAAGATGCCATAAGGTACTACTTATAAACAGGCCAATTGGTTGTTGGATTGAAACGTATGTACATATCAGACATCATCAAAGTCAGTAGGATATAACTAACTACCTATTGAAATGTCTACCTGGAGTGGCAAAATTAGTAAATTGATTATTTACTTCAAGATAAGACTTCCAGGCTGGTAGTATATTTCACTAGCAGTAACCACTAGTATTAATCGTAGTACCTTCAACAGACCCCAATGTATCGATTTTCAAACTTATGGCAAGATAGCCGTCGATTAGTAGAAACTAACAATAGCCTGAAGCTAGGGACAGTGATGAATATTTTACATGTAGTATTCAAGCTCCTTTTGGCAGTTCACAGGCTGAACAGTGACTTACTATCTGATACCTAAACAAATAACAAATGTAGATATCGATTGTCTACTAAACATATTGCCCTATTGATTCAGCTGGACTCCAATTTATCGATGCTTATTTGTGGACCCATCCAGGGATCATGATGCAGGCAGGCGCTTAGGTATAGTAGTACAGTACTTAGTACTTAGTAGTAGTAAGGTAGTATAAGTTGATGAAATCCCCCTCTTTCCCCTCGTCTGGACTGGTTCGGATTTACTCTTCATTTGTATGTACTATTCCCTATCTATACATTCCACATCCATCCATCCACCGCCTGTACACTATGTCGGTCACTCATATCGTTCTCTTTCAATTCAAGGTGGGCACTAGCGCGGAAGTCATCAAAGATGTAGGTTCGGATTGTTCCCCGATAAGGTGCCATGAGGTTATGCTTGTATTTCAACAATCAAGATAGGTTAACCATATCAACTTCTGGATCTAGGTGTGCGATCGTATGCTTGCCCTAAAAGACAACTGCCTTCATCCCTCGTCCCAGAAACCTTACATCCAAACGTCATCCGGTGGCATCGATAATTCTATTGAGGGCCTCCAGGTATGTGATCCATCGATGCAGCCCTTGGGGAATACATGGATCGGGGTCCACTAATTTACTAACCTCCTTCTTGCGGACAGCGTGACATGACACATGCCTTTGTTGTTCAGTTTGCGACTGCTGCCGACCGAGACTACTATGCTAAAGAAGATCCTATCCATCAAGACTTTGTCAAGAGCCTTGCCGGGGTGATTGAAAAACCGCAGGTCATTGACTTTACTCCTGGCGTATTTTGAAAGAAAACGAAGCAGCGGACTGCTTGAGTGATGTATGTTGATATAGGGAATGTCCTTGCTGTCCCCCATCACGGCTCTCCTTTCACTCCTAGTCAACCGGAGAGATTTATGAAAATGCCTCGAGTGGATCATGTATGGCAGATTGTCAAACGACTACTAGTATCAGGGCTATCCTGTTGTAAATGGAGTTTGCAAGTGTGACAGCTACAGGGGATTCCTGATTCATCCATATGTGAGTATCCAATGCTTCTTCTATCATCTAGAAGGAGGCTGTAGCTATATTATACTACTGAAGAGGTGAAGAAGAAGAGGAAGGTGCGTAGAGAAATGTCACAGGTATTGTGGGTATCTGATGTTAGTACTCCGTACTCCGTACAATTAATTCTATAGGTATGTACAGTACCTGGTGGAAAGCAAAAAAGGAAAAGAGATACAATACAGTACATACAACAGCTGGGATTCGCTGGTGGTCACCCACCCAACTACTAACCAGCCGGCGTGTGGCTTAAGTACGGCTGAGCGGACGGGAAGCCCTGTTTTCCACACCCTGTGGTCGTATGTGTCAATTTGGTTGCCTCAACAAGTTAGTATACCAGGGTAATCTCAAAAACAAGACGACCTCTCCCACATTTTCCTTCTCCTCTTGCCGTGGTGCATGACTTCATATCGCATAGCTCTACAGCCTCTCTAGGGTGGAATACATGAGGTCCTACGTGTTGTTGAATTAATCGATCGATCACAAGTCTCACGTATGTGGTTGTTATCTCAACACGTTCTTGTATCCTACATGCTTGACCTTTAACCCGGTCGCGCTTTTCGTCGTTGAGAACTTGACACTATCGTTGTCAAACCCAGTCGGTCACAGAGACAAGGGATGGACCAAAGAGAATCGCAATGAGTCGCTATCTTACACCCTCCAAAGTTGCCTTACTGTGCCTCATCTCCATTTACACGGAAGGTGTTATCCCCCACTCCTCTGCCGTCCACGTTCTTTCATTCTTGGTCGCCTGTCTAAGGCCCTTGGACTCCGATCTAAACTCTTCCGATGAAAATGGAGCGATGCAATATTCGCTATCCATAATGGACCTTGAAGAAGCGTTGTCTACACATTCATCGTCGATCCCTGGTCGCTCAATCTGGGACCTCCTCCTCAAGAAGGTTTGGTCTATTGATTCATGTGATGCTCTGGAACTGTTCTTCTTCAATGTATTAGATATCTTGGTCAAATCTCGGGAAGAGCAGATCCACGATAGGGACAACGGCCTAGCCCCCGATCTGGGGTGTATGCGTCTCTCCCGGTGTTCGCCACTGGGCGCATTTGTGCGGCGAGCCCAGCTTGAGTTTACAAGGCTGCAATTCCATGACTCGGCCAAGCTCTGGAAGGGGTTTGTCAAGTATCGCCTCCCCACATACCACGCTTGGGCAAGGCGGAACCCGTCTGATGAGCAGGCCATGGTCGATATGAACCTACTCGAGCTTGGCTTGGACACCACGACTCAACTTGCCCAGGTGGCCTATGGCAATATCCAGGACGACTCGCAGGAGGACAGCTACATCAGCACGAAAGACGTGGAAAGCTTACTGGAGTTTCAAATCGGCGAGCTACAAAGTATGTGATGTCTCTCTTCACCAACCATTGGCTGTTTCTAACCAGGACAGGAATGGGAGGTAGAGTACCAGATGGTTTAAAAACACGCCTGGAACGCATCATTAAATCTGGAGTGACACTACCCAATCTAATACACTACCTGAGGTGAGAACTGCACCGTGCTTAACAGCTATCCATACTGATTCTCTAGGTTTTTGGACGCCTGGAGGGCTGGGGATTACCCTTCATCTTTTGACCATCTTCATCGCTACTTCGATTACACAATGCACACTAGGGACCGGAGCTCTTATCAATACGCGTTACTGAACCTTGCTATCCTTCAAGCGGACTTTGGGTGTTACGGGGAAGCTGTGTCTGCGATGCAGGAGGCAGTCTCGATTGCGCGAGAATCTCACGATATGAACTGCTTGAATTTCTGCATGAGCTGGCTATACCACTTTGGCAAAGCTTTTCCAGAGCAGATGAAGGATGTGCAAAATACAGGCATGCTGGGAAATGAGAAAGAGGGCCTAGCATTCCTTAAGGCAAAAGCTAAGGAGACGGAGATGTGGAGTCTCTTAAGTACAACGCTACTAAGCGAAGCTAAACTGGAACTACAGAATGTAAGTGCTTCTTACCTTTCTATCTCTGTTTACCCGTTTGACAAGTCTTAGGGTGAGAGCCTTGCCTCTTCTATTGAGAACATAATCAGAGCGTCGCACCTTAATGTAGCAAAGAACCTTGTAAACTCAACCGGACCACAGCTTTTGCTCCAAACTGCGCTCTATACTAGGATTGGTACTACTTCTTCTGAAAGCAAATGTGTACCTCCCGCTAATATCAAACAGGTATTACACACCTGGCATGGCTCAGTTGTGAAACCTTCCAGGAATGCTACGCAAGTAAAGCCCCATTTGAAGATTACCTGAAGAGTGCCTTCCGCAGCTCCCAGTTGGTATGGTACACCACCTACATTCGCAACCGTCGCTTACACTCCAAAGCTCGCGCAGCAGGGTCGGTTTAAGGAGGCCACTGTCCGTATGAACCGCATCACCCCCGACAAACTGCGCTCCTTAAAAGCAACTCAACACTGGACCTTCTTCTCCGGAGTTCTGCAACTTAAACGACACGTATACCGGTGAGTTTCTCGCCTTCAAATGTCGTCTACTTCGTAGCCCTAATACCCCCCCCCAGCAATGATCAAGCGGCAACAGACCATCTTCTCTCGCAGCTCCAAGCAATCCAGCTACCGGATAACGACATAGCGGTCCTTTTGGATTTCCTTCACGTTGAGTTCTTGATCCGGCAGGGCAACTACACCCGCGCATTAGAGATTATCGAACGAACAGCTCAAACCATCCACCAGGACAACTTTGACATTCATTGTCAAGTTAAACTTTTATGCCTCAAGGCTCGTATACTCGAGAAGACCGCCCAGCCTCAGCGCGGGTTCTCCCTGGCAATGAGAGCTGCAAGCATCGCTCACCGATCGAGACTTCTTCCTGGCCTTTGGGAAGCCATTTGCGTTCTATCCGGGGTCCTTCTCAGTATTCAGGAATTCGAAGCCGTCGTGGCAATGGTGGAGAGTATCATGCCTCAAATCCTAGAATCCAGCGACTGTGACCTTGCTGCCCGAGCTTACTCTCTCCTAGTGGATGCAAACATGGGGATTGCCGGAAAAGTCCGGAGTCAGGGACCGGGACAAATTGTCCCGGCTAAGAAAGAGTATATGAATCGAGCTCTGGAATACCTGGATTGTGCCTACGACCAGTACGAGGAGATTGAGGATATCGAAGGGCAGTGTGAAACGATAGCGAAAAAGGCTACGGTTATGCACTTGACCGGTGACTTCGTGCTGGCAAATGATTATGCGGCGAAATATTTGGATTTGCAGCGGCTCGGTAGAACATGAACTATCCGCTTGGGGGCCTCAAGCTTAGGTACCTACTCTTCAGGTGGCCTAGAGAACCTAATTATACATGGCTCCAATTTCCGGCATGTAAAACTAACTTAACAGCAACATTGTGGTAAATCTCTCAAGTTGGTTAACGGACCCCATCACTCCTCGCTCTATCTTCTGCTCTTTGCGAAGGATATACATTTCTTGCTCGCCACAGATCTGAAAAACTTGCTGGTTAAAGTCTGTAACCCCGTCCGTCAAAGGCTTAGGTAGCCTTGTCCTTGTTGTGGTAGTTGACATTGCTATTCCAGCTGTCAAATTGTCAGCACGTTGTCATTAGAAGGGATATATCTACCTGCGGCGACCCCAGCTCAATTGTATTTGAGCTGGTTCGCCGGGTATACATGTGGACGAAGGAAGATGCGCTTGGAACTTACAAGATGGTCTAAAAGAGCGTAATTGTGTTAGCGAAGATATCTATATTACGAAACAATGAACTAACCTTGTCACCATCTCCCCAGGGGTAGTTCTTCACGCGGATATTCTGATATGGGTACTCCACACGTTCCTCAAGTGGAGGCATGTGCTCCCAGTGCTCCCAGTGCTCTTCCCAGAGGTTGTAGGCATTGATGGATCCAAGGATAAGGCAAGGAATGACGGCGCTGAAGTTGTAAGTTACATTGATCTGCAACCCGATGGGCACTAATTGATCAGACAATACGCACTAGATGGAGAGCTTGCGCCAGAGGTCTAAAGAGTCATTGTGTCAGTTTCATGCGGATTCTCCTCTCAGTTTCTCTCGAAGAAACTTGGCAATGAAACAATTGGATAGACGTACCACTGGTAGACGCAGCGTGGTGCTTAACAGCCGCCCTCTCACGGTTGAATTCGTTGTCGGCCATCCAGGAAAGCTTGGAGTCGGTGCTGTTGAGCCGGCGCTGGATGGTAGAGCGAACCGGAGTGGAACGCAGCTGCTGCGCAGAGCGCTGAGATAAGCGAAGGATATTGCGTTGAGGGAACATAGTTCTTGTGGCCTGGCAGGTCGAAGGTAGATAGATGTCTTCTGCGTTTGACAGACGGTGGGATTATACGAGCCATCGGGCCCTCCGGTTGTACCAAGTTTAGTGATCCCGTGATTCGCTGCTGTCATTAGTCAGCAGCGCGTGATGTCACCACCAGATCAGTCACGTGTGGCCCTCGGGGATCGTTAAAACACATCCCCATACATGACTACTAGGACGGAGTACTCCGTACATTGAACTCCTATTGATGGACTAACTCCTACATGCTCCTGTCGGAAATGAACGAACGTGGAATACGCTGTGGATATGTTGGTTCGAAATGACAATGGGATTTCGCATTACGACGTGGAACGGTAAGCTTAATCTAGGACTAATTATAATTTATGGAATATCGTATATCAGAAACTGATTCTCCTGAACAACAGTCAATGGGATCCGGTATCCTTCAATGGTTTCCATACGCCCATCGTCTGCGTCTGTACTAAGTTCCCTGCAGAAATCCGTTCTCCTACGAGCCATGGAGGGGCAAGCGGACTTTCGAGGTATACATTCATAGCATCTACTGGTTCTCATACAAAGGCTGATACGCAAAAGGCCATGTTTGAAATACTGGAGGCCGATATCGTTGTTCTTCAAGAAACGAAAATCCAACGAAAAGATCTTCGAGATGACATGGTCCTGGTGCCTGGATGGGACTGCCACTTCAGTCTACCGAGAGTTAAAAAAGGTTCGTCTCCTCCTTGGTCGCAGACCATTAGCTGCAGTCTTATACTTCGTAGGCTACTCTGGTGTAGTAATATACACCCGCAACGCGACATGTGCCCCGATCCGTGCGGAAGAGGGCCTTACCGGTCTACTTTGCCCACCGAACTGCTCGGTTTCATTCCGGGATCTTCCTGATGATCAGCAAATTGGTGGTTATCCAACCATTGAGCAACTATCGAAGCTTGAACTAGACGCAGCTACTCTTGATTCAGAGGGTCGCTGTGTGATCCTAGAATTTCCAGCATTCATTTTATTTGGACTTTACTGCCCTGCTAATCGTGACGAAAGCCGCGACGGGTTTCGCCAGAGCTTTTTGGACGTAATGGATGCTCGAATTCGGAATCTCGTTGCCATGGGGAAAAGAGTTTTTGTTACTGGAGACCTTAATATCTCCAGAGGGGAGATCGATGCAGCGCATGCCTCCGAAGCCATTCGAAAAGGCACTACGACAGAGGATGAGTTTATATCTGTACCAGCCCGTCGTTTATTCAACCAACTGCTCTCAAATGGAATGGCTCTTGGGCAACGAGATAAAGGAAGGGAGCGACCTGTTCTTTATGATATCTGCAGGTCCTTCCACCCGAATCGTAGGGGTATGTATACCTGTTGGGAGCAGAAGATTAACGCTCGGCCTGGCAACTTTGGTTCGAGAATCGATTATGTCTTGTGTAGCTTAGATATGCAAGATTGGTTCTGCGATTCCAATATACAAGAAGGGCTCATGGTAAGTTTTTGCTTTACACCGGACTAGAATATTAGACTGACAAAGGCACAGGGATCAGATCACTGTCCGGTATATGCCGTCTTCAAAGAGTCTGTGTTTCTGAATGGGCAACAGGTCAATATACTCGATGTCATGAACCCACCTGGCCTGTTTGAAAATGGCAAACGGCAACAGGAGTACACAACAGTATTTCTTTTACCTACCTCGGGACGCTTAATACCAGAGTTCGACAAGCGACGAAATATCAAAGATATGTTTTTGCGCAAATCAATCAAATCTCCACGGAAGATATCCACCGCCTCGACATTGACCCCTTTGGTGTCATTCCAAAACAAAGAGCAAGAAGTTGCTGCCGTGAAAACTCCGCTTGGAGTCAACAGCCCATCAATCCCTATCGGTGATAGCAGCCTAGTAGCTAAAGGTACCGTTCGTAAACGGACCGAGAAAGGTGGCCCTCCACCCCCTGTCAAGCGTTCGAAATCTTTAGCTTCTCAGACTCCAGCAACTTCTGTTTCTGCACAGATGACTCTCAGGGGGTTCTTTAAGCCAAAAAATGCTATTACCGATCAAACCAGCATGCCGGAATCCTCGGATACAGCCTTTTCCATGTCTTCTACTGCATCACAGCCCGAGAAACCGCATGATCTACAAGGTGTAAACAGCGTTCCAGCCGCTTCAACAAGTGACATTGACTCATCCCGGCAAGCGGCATCATCTACACACTTGGATAGCGAAGGCGTTATCGATCCGATTGCTACCAGGGAAAACTGGTCAAAACTCTTTACGAAGAAACCAGTGCCGAATTGCGAAGAGCATCAAGAGCCATGTATTAGTTTGTCAACCAGAAAGCCCGGCGTTAACTGCGGTCGGTCTTTTTGGATATGCTCACGGCCTCTTGGCCCTAGTGGTAATAAAGAAAGAGGAACACAGTGGCGATGTCCGACATTTATCTGGGCTAGCGACTGGAACCCCTGATGTTGGACCTTTGACTTGACGTGAAGTAGAACCATATCCGAAATTTGGTCGACGCACCTGCATACCCATTACTTGTGCAATATTATCTTGCGTAATTTCAATATCAGAGATGCCTGATTACTTTCGATAACAATCCCAGTTTGATCCACAAAATGTCATTTGGCCATAATCCTATGGTGAGTAACCAACAGAAACAGCTTCATAACGTGCATAGAGAAGATTTCTCTAAGTATCATCCGTAACCTACGAAGGGCATAGTACCCATTCAACCCTTAAGATTAATATAGCTCAAGCTTTGGGATTAGTGAGGGCTATGCAGATTTACATGCGGCATAGGAATGGATTTTTTTTTTAAAAAAAAGGCCCATCCTCTTTTCATTTGTTTTTGCTACTGAATCAGCTCCCTAGTATCCAGTATCGAATCTGTAAACAGCATAAATACTTGGGGTAAAACAGCAAAAGACGGAATAGTTGCAGAACACACCTGCTTGACGACAAATTGGACTCAAATATATTAGGTACGATATGGAAAAGGACGAATGCGTCAGTATACCGATAAACGAAACAAGTGGGCATAGGGCCAAGCAAGAAAATAAGGCAATTAGAAAATGAAGAAGTGCAAGAAAGACGAAAGAAAGCACGAGTATACAATGACATTTGGTAGCAACCAGCAGTGGAGGTCAGTAAAATCAAATGACTCTACATTAAGCTGCTCAAGCAATGGTATCACGAGTTCAAAGCTGTGGCGGTCTTGCGATGTCATGCCTGCATTTTCTGGGGCACCTTAAGTCAAAGTTGAGATTTCACTTGCCAAAAAAGGCATTTGAGAAACCCAACTTGAAGTTATTCAAAATAGTTAATCTGACCATACAATCATCAAATTACTAAGTATTTCCCATCATTATGGTAATATACATCACAAGGATGCAAGTATTTGCTGCATTAGTTATTAATTTGGGGAAATCAATGTTGTTTGACTGGCTTAGAGCACTGGTCTCATGAAAATTAACCCTTGATCACAGATAATTCATGAGGTTTAAAGCAAAGCTTGCATGGCTACTTGCATGCATTTCTTGAACTTCTTCAGCCGGGGTGCGGAACTACGCTTTGATTTCTTTGGGCTGGACCTTTTAATGTTTCTCCAAAATGGCTGCTGCTATCAACTATGTGTTCAAGTAGCTTGTAAGTATGCACATGATCATGTAAAATTATTTAGTATGAATGATTACAGAGGGCTTTAGTATAGTAGTCACGTTGTAGATGTCATTATACTATAGTGTGGACTCGGATGCTCAAAACCTAAAATCAGGTGGTATTTTCATATTTTTTTCGCTTGAGTATAGTATCGTGTCCCCAAATAAGTAAATTAACACCCTGTAGAGCTGGATCCAAAGATGAGTTATTTCATTAACAACTTGAAGTAGTATTTATTATTATTGGCTATGTATGGAAAGGCTTTGTGTTTGTGGCAACCTAAGTTAACACAAGCCATTAGTGAGTGAATGGGCTATCAGAGGTTTCAGTTCAATGAACCGTACAGGATACTACTAAATTTCTTTGTTTACCCAGCCCCCAAACCCAGAGCTTACATCTTCGATGGAAGACTAACACTAGGTATGTGATGTCTTTCGTTTTACTTTTTGTCTTTTCCTACTATTCTCCAACTTTTAACTCCCGAACTTCAAACCCCCAAACAACTTCTTTTTCTACGTCTAGATCCTTTTCTTTTATCTTTGTCCTTTCACAGTTGACAAGGTCCCTTTTCATAATCTGACTTTGATTTCAAACTTCACGGGTTTCCAACAGGATGGAAACCGCGATGTCCCCTCTCCAGCGTGCATTCAACGCATTCTTGTTAACCATGCCACCCGAACAGTTGGAGGAGCTGCTCAAGTACCTCCAAGACGCGAAGACTCAGGAGAACACTCAGGCGTCGTATCCAAACGAAAATATTCAGGCTGGCTTGGAGTTCAGCACCGACAACAGTCATAGATCTGTCGCCCCTGCAAGTTCCAACACGCGGTCCTCAGCTTCGCGGGGAAAGCGTGTCTCGGATGCAAAACGAAGACCGCTTAATAGTTTTATCGCCTTCAGAAGTAAGTGCCCTTCTGTCAATCTTCGGGCTAATACCGCAATTTAACAATGCTAGGTTACTACTCCGTCATGTTCCCGGACCTCACTCAAAAGGCAAAGTCGGGCATCCTTCGCTTCCTGTGGCAGAACGATCCATTCAAAGCCAAATGGGCAATCCTTGCCAAAGCCTACTCCATCATTCGCGATGACCATGATAGCGACGTCTGCCTGGAATCTTTTCTGCGTCTGAATGCAAAATTAATAGGGATAATTGGACCGAGTCGCTACCTTGAAGTGATGGGTTGGCAACTTGATGTTGACGATCAGCAGCAATATACCATAGCTAGGGTTAAAGCGACAACCACAAATGAAGCTGAGATATCGACCAACTATTCCGTGAATGACATTGTTAAACATTGCTACGCCACTGGCTATGTCTCTGAAGAAAAACGAAAGAGCAAGACAAGCCATAGCGGTAGCGCCGCTGTTATGGCTTTTGCTGCTCAGCCCACTTTGGTCGTCCACGAAAACGACAGCATTCGGATCTCTGGCAACCATACTATTGTAACCGATGTCTACAAGACAAACCCGGGTATGGAAATATGTTCACCAGAACAGAGTGAAGATACGCTTTCACCGAACTCCAGTGACTTGAACACGGTGACCGATGCTACTTCGATCAGTGGTATGGAAGTAGTTGGCTTGTGCAACCGTCCTCAACTTTGCTCGGAAACAGGTACAGGAATCGATTTTGATCTCGATAACATCCAGATCCCAAGCTGGGATGAGGAGAACGCAATGTTCGCCTATGACGCAGCACTACATACACCCTTAATGCACTATGACCCGCTTTACGTCGATCCACTTGAAGCCTATGACTTCTCTCGATTCGTTGATATTTAAATCACGAAAGTTTGTCTCTTGAGCTTCTTGCCTTCCCTCACATATCCTTCATCGAAACCAGGCATCCAAAAACACCCCCCGAAAACCGACAGAGCGATCTTGTTCACTCGCCAAAGTATTCCTCACTTTCCTTCAGCCTGGATCCACATCGACTGCATTTCAATCGTCCAAGGCTGTCCGAGGAACCGATTCGACCGAAGACGGTGGCGGCCTTGGTTGCAGCGAGCCAAGCCGCGAGGCAACGAGCGTTCGATCCATTCTTCGGCTCCTTTGTGCATCGGCGCTGCTTCTCCTGTTTTCACGTACGTTTCTCTTCTCTTTGAGTTTCGCTCAACCACGGTCTACGTCCTGGATGGTTACCTCGTGCTGACATGATTTCAGTTTTGATACCAGATCCCTGCATTCATTGAATTTTTCTTTCTTTCTTTTCTCTCTCTGTGTTCTACCAGTTCTTGACAAATTGTATTTTACACCACCTTTGTTTCCCCACGCGGGGATTAATTAGGGTTCGAACCACACGTCGCCGTTGACCGGGCTGTGATGCATGGACTTAGAAAAAAGATCAAGATCAAGATCAAAGATCAAGAGATCATTCAACTTCTTTACGTTCCCGGTCTAGACTTCCCGAGATGCGGTGCAACCCAACTTTCTTGGCCAAACAAAACAAACGAGCCACAAGGTTTTCCACTAGTCCGTGGGCGGAACCCGCAGCCGAAGTCTCGGGTCGACTGACGTTCACGTCCCTTACTTTCGCCCCAAACAAAGAAAACATCGAAGATCGGATTTCTTTGAAAGAAAAACAAAAAAAAAAAAAATACAAATTAATGGTCCACAAAGGAGGGTCTCACAGGCATGAACGGGTGTTCCATGGGTTAGCGTCTGGTGGGCTCTTAACGAGATCGTGTGATACGAAAGTGGAGGCTCTTTTGTCCATGCAGGAAGCTCGATGCGGTCCGGTGGGAAGGAAAATTCAATCGGATTGCTTTGACTGGTATAAATCCATATCCAAACAAACACACAAGGAGATGGTCCAAAGAAAGAGATCCCAAAACCAGTACAGCATAAGCTTTGTCTGTGACACCCTTCCTCCCCAGCTCTGCACCTGGACTTCCCATGAACCATTGTAGCTACACCATATTATCCACTTGACATCTTTGTCCAACACGGGGCCAAACCCCGCCGGATACGTCGTTTCTCAGTCCTCTTGGTACGAAATCTTGCGCATCTCTCCCAAACGTTGCCGCGCCCGGGCCAGGCTGTTTTCCAATTGGAGGATCTCGACCTGTAATTAGACCCAGTCAGCATCGAGCTGACCATACATGTATCCCGATAGGATTTTAGTCCACGGGGATTTCTCCACCGAGAGAGACAGAGAGAGAGAGAGAGAGAGAGAGAGAAAGATGACCACGTACCTGTTGCTCCATCTCCTGTACCTTGAATTCGTGCGAACTCAGCTTGGAATAGTCGACCTTCTCCGAACCATCTTGGTTCCGCTCTACAATGATCGCCTGGACCTGACGGACCAGAGCCCGACATGCCGCACCGACTGCCTTACTAGCTGCTTCCAGGCGATCTTGAGTCTTACTCATGAACGAGGCTTTGACGCGACTGGCCGCCACCAACTGGGCGGTACTAGCGGCCACATCGTTACTGGCCACAATTAATTGCTCCGGAGAGTTACGACCGGAAATAACCCCGTCCGCGGTCTCGATAAGGGTGTTGGTGGAGTTAGCAACAGCCTTGGCGGCGGAGATGAGGCCCTCTGTCCAACGGTTGTTTTTCTTGTAGAACGCCGTTCTCGATGAGCTGCCACGGCCTTCGCGTACAATCTCCTGCTGGGATTCAGTGGCGGCCTTGATCAGCTCCGCAATTGCATTAGTGACGGCAATAGCTGCCTCCACAATCACGTCGTTAATGCGTAGCTCGTACGTGGAGAAACCATCACGGGGCTTTTTCTTGAGCTTGGCCAATCGCGCAGCCGCGGCGTCGATAGCGTCAGCCGCCTTAGTCAGTTCCTGATCTACCAGGTCGCCCAGGTCGCCATTAGTGCTGATCTTCGTACTCTGGGGCGCAAACGCATCGACTAATTTTGACAGTGACTGCAGGTCCCTCTGCACCTCTAGATTATTGTTGATGACTATGTCGGTCTTGTGGTCGGCCTCTAAGCCCTCAAGCCGATAAGACTGGAGGCCGCGGAAGAACCGTACCGTAGCCTGTGCAGACTTACGGGCAGCGCTGATCAGTTGGTCAGAGCCCCTGTCGTCGTTGGCAAACCGCATCAATCCCTTGGTATTACTAAGGACGTCGGCAACCGAGCCGGAGAAGATGGAAACCGTCCGAATGATCTCCGCGTGAGTGCTGTTCGGGCCGTCGGCGACAAAGTTGTTGAACGCCGTGGAGAACTCCGTTGCAGATGCGGATGCCTTTTCTATTTGGGATTGCACGTAGGGAGGGGACGCGTTCTGGTTACCGGCCTGCATGCTGGAGTCGAGTTCATACAGAGCGTCGTCCACGCGTTGTACACCAGCTTGGAGCACAGAGTCGATGATATCGTTGATCTTGGCCACGGTGCTGTGTAAAACAGTGTCAATCTGCGAATCCAGCGCATTGTCGACATCGCCTTGGTTCTGGCAGTAGTGAGCTCACGTCTCTTGTCCTGATTGCGTTGCGTCAATTCAAATACATACCAACTTCAGTTCTTCCAGCTCCATCAGAGCCTGTTCCATTCCAGACTTGTAGACCTCGATCTCCTCATCCTTTTCACGGAGTATGGCGTCCTGGTCCCCCTGGCGATCCGCGTTCCGAGACGAGACTTCTTCGAGCGCCCGGTTTTTGGTCTACCTCTGATCAGTGCCTGGCCTTCTGATTCTTCTAGTGCAATCCTTACTCTAAGTGCTTCTTCCAAGTCGACCATCTCCCGGTTGTACTTGGACAATAAGGTAGAAATTTCGGTACCTTTCTGTCGTTCGGCGTTTTCTGCCCGGTCAATTGCGAGGCGCAGCTCTCTCTTGACCTTCTCCAGCTCTTCCTTGTTATTCCCAGTCAGACGATCCCGGTCGTGCAGGGCGCGGTCCCTCTCTCGGATCATATCTGCCAGCTCGAGGTTCTTCGTCTTGAGCTCCCTTTCAAGCTTCTCGCGCCGATCAATCGCCTCCTGTGTCGACGCCGCTTTGAGCTTGAGGCTCTTGGTTGTCTGCAAGAGGTCTAGGTGCTCCTGTCGGAGCTGGGAGTAAAGCTTAGCCAGCGCCTCATACTTGGATCGCCATGTGTCGACTTGCTCCTGGAGAGATCGAATCTGCTCGTCTCTCGAGGCATTTTGCATGTTCAAGTTTGACGTCAGTTGGTTCATCTGTTCCTCTAGGTCCTTCACACGGCGATCGTATTGCTGCAGCATCAGCTGGTCCCGTTCATACTGAGCCCGCGCGTTCAAATTCTCTTGCTCGAGCTCGGCTAGCCGACCCTGGGTCTGCGTTTGGTACTGATCACGTAAAAGTTGTTCATGCGCGAGCCGCTGTTGCTCTGCTTGAAGACGTTGCTGTTCCTCAAAATCGCGTTGAGCTTGCTGCTGCGCGAGGATCTGCTGCTGTTGCTGTTCTTCCCATTGATTCTGCAGACGCTGCTGCTCGGCTTCAAATTCCTCTTGCTGGCGCTTGGCCTCCGTGGTCCAAAAGTCATTGATGGGTTCGGGGTCAGAGGGGCCCGATTTGGGCGCCGGGAACGGCTCGGGCTCGACCTCCTTCGTCGGTCTTTTGGGCAAAACGGGACGTTCATCATCGTCTGCAAGCAAGTTGGGCGGGTTTTGGGGCAGCTTGGGGATCGTGATAAGGCTAGTCAGATAGCGTAAGTTTGAACACTCGTAGTAAAACCGAACAAGTCGATAGTGTTGAGCATCGTAACGACCACGAAGGGGTTCCAGAGCCTCGGCATCGCCCGTGGCTATGACATGGTCAGCTTGTTATGAATTGCACGAGGAAGACAATGCCTACTCGTATGCATGGCCCTCAGCATGCTCGTGATAAATTTATAAATGCCGTAGCTCTCCTGTACCAGGGGCACCAATGACGAAATCCGACACTCGTTATTTGTTCCTGACTGGAAATGCGAGAAGATCAATTTTTGGAACGCATCGATCTGGTCTTGCAGAGTCATAAGGTCCGAAATGGTCTCGTAACTAAGTCACAGTCAATGTGGGCAGAGATCCGAGTCATGGAGCGTGCTTACCCTTCATTCGGATCATTGATCGTCTTCAGACTGATATACTCCTCGTATTCAAACAGACCTGTAAACCACTTAGCCACGCACAGGGATGAGAGCGTCGTTCCGTCGTATACCATTGAATTCGGGATGATTCCGGTGGAACGCCAACTTCGATTCAAGGAAGAAAACATATTCTCGGATGAGAGGACCATAGCCTATTGCCGCCAGTTAACACCAACCGAACCGAGTCCGGTCATAGCACCTTCAAGCTCTGCCTACCACGAATGCCATCGCCTCCTACACCCCGCATCAAACTGTCTATCCAATTGGCGTGCTGTTGTGCTTCCCGAATCACGATTGGATGTCCCTCTTGTAGAACCTTATGTATCGTTATCAAGGCTTTGAACGTCTGTACCTCGTCGGCGAGGACGGGCTGTCTAGAGGCATGGAATGTGGTCAGCTGGGGATGTCAGGAAGATCGACACTACCATGCGCGTGCGTCACATACACTTTCATACCCGCCCAGAAGGCGGCCGAGGACTTATGATCCCATGTATACACAATGCAGCTCCGGACATGTTTCCCTGAAATCACGGATCAGTGAAGGACGAGGTAACAACCTCAAAGCGCACAAGGGTTTAGATGAGGACAGGCTGATCAGGGAGGGTAACTCATACGTTTCGGAGCGGTTTCCTCTGTTATAGCGGGTGAAGATCAGTTCCAGTGTCACCATGGGAGAGATACATTAGGCACAACTTACCGATGCTGGTAGCTTTGCGAATGTTAATCGCCAAATCTGCCTCCGTACTAGTGGTGTCATTTTAGTTTGAATCTCTTGTAGCTGCAAGTTCCGAGGCCAAGCGTTCTAAAAGCACCTACCGACTCATTGTGATGTTGTCGGGGATCAGGGGAGTAGACAAACGACAACTACTGTGTATCTTATGCGGCGGGAGAGCCGGTGGGCCCGAATCCGAACAGCGCAATTCGATTGTATGGGATGAAGTACAGAGTATTCGTACCTGTAAGGGAGAAATCTGCCCTGACCGGCAATGAAGGAGAAAAGGGAAAAGGAGGCGTGTGGAGGAGATTTTCCCCGGGTATAAAATGGGTAATCAAATGACGTTTTGGCGGGCAGGCTCCAAGTTTAGTCAACTTGTTAATTAGTAGTAATAAATAATACATCGCGTGTTCTTGGCACCACTTCGTCACCTCCTGATTTTCTTCAACTCTTCTTCTTTCTACCCCATGCAATACGAACTACTTTTACGATACAGAGAACCGTCATTATATATATAGATATATATTATTCACCGTATGTCCATCCCAGAGCCAAACAGTCTATCGAATTGACATCGCTCCTTAAAAAACTCCACTGGATAAAGTTGATCAGACACCACACAACTGGCAAGAGAGGGTATACACCGAATCAAAGGGGGTGGGAGGGGGCGCAAAAAAGCAAAAGAAAAAAGAAAAAAGAAAAAAATAGAAAAAATAGAGAAAAAAGCTTGTAAAAAACAATAGATAGTATAAAAAA
>ML739168.1:0-10285 GCA_009193565.1 Aspergillus coremiiformis | reverse complement strand
AAAAAAAAAAAAAAAAAGACAGAGCAAGTGAGCGACGGGGCGCTCAGGAAGAGTTGGTTAAGTTGATCATCTTGATCATCCGGATCGACTCAGCATTAAATTATCATTGAACATTGATGAGCACCACATGGTAGCATCCACCCTCCGTCGTGATCCTATCCCATCGTCCTAGAAGGAATAATACCGTCGGTTGTTGATAAGATTGCCACGCTATGCTTGTCAGCCTCAGAATCCTCGACCATGGATGATCGAATATGGGTCTTGTGCCCATTTACTTTCCCCCAATGATCGCTAGACCGAGTTGTATCCACTTCGGACATGGATGGGTCCCGTTGTGTACACGGCCCGGGCAAAGCATTGTTGGGGGTGACATCAACGACGGGGCTGTTCGGGCCCGAGTCGTAAGGTGCCTCGACCACCAGCAACTCGTCCGGGGGATTTTCCGACTCCTCGGGCTGAAAGAAAGGTTTTCTTCTAGGTAAAGGGGGCTTTGACACCGCTCTCTTGGCATCGCCTTTCGCTTGCTGCTCGGGTGGTGCATTATGCGGGACAGGTTTTCGTTTGGGTACAGGAACGGCGTTCCTCTTGAAAGCAAACGTTTCAGGGCGTGGCAGTGGGGTACCTGGGGGGGGAAGAGGATGTCCACGGCCTATTGGCTCCTCCGGTGTGCCTGCAGGCCGAGACGTTTCGTGAGTACCAGCATTCTGCTCTCCCTTTCCAAACATATTCCAGCCCCATTTCTTCGCCACCGAAGTTGCTGTGCCTAACGTGAGCGAAACCGGCGATTTTTCCGCAACGGTAGAAGATGTCACTGAACGCGTCAGTGTCTCGAGTGTACTGCGTCGTTTGGGTTTGTTGTTATTCAATGAGGTGGTGGAATTGGCGGCTATACTTCGCAGAGAAGAACTACTCGTTTTGTGAGCGGCAGAAGGATGAACAGAAGAGTCGGTGCTAAACTCCCCCACACTCTCGATAGATTCTACTATGGACGGATCACGGCTCTGAGACACGCTCTCTTGGACCATATGACTCTCGGTAGGCGGCGAACCACTTGGTGATCTATTCGGTGAGCCAGGAGGAGAACGGCTGGATATTTCAATCATAGCACTAGCGGCACTACTCTTTTCCGTGTCTTTGCTGTCATACACAACTTTATCGATCTTCGCATTGTCTGCCGTAAGCACGGGGTCAGCAGCATTCGAGAAGGTCTGAGATCGAATGGCTCGCGGTGGTGAGCTGCTGAATTTCTCAATGGCAGAGGATGAGGCACTCGAGTTATTCCTTTCGAGCTCCCCAATGGACGATTTGGACCCCTTACGGGATTTCACCAGGACAGGTGCAGACTCCGAAAGTACTGGCACGCTCATTGTGCGTTCATCCTTTGATTTGAGCACGTCGATGGAATCTCCCTTTTCTCCTCCCGGTGTCTGAGGCTGAGCGCCAGACTCGTCTGGAATATCAACCTTTGAGTCCGGCGTCGGGATTTCTCGTTTCCAGATTCCTCCACGAAAACGCTGCGCCATGGTGTCTAAGAAAGGGATGTCGTCCCAGAATGGCTGAACAACACTTTCTGCAACTACCTCTCTTATTCGGCTTTCAATGGTGCGTAGAATGATACCGTACGTAATTTGCTTTGAACTGACGATGGGTTCAATATCCATATCCATGCTCGGCATAGTTTCAAAGGAGATCCAGGCTCGATTGCTCGGAGGAGGCTTGAACCGTATCAATAGATGGCCTTCGAGTTTTTTGAGTACCACAGCCAGAACAATGTCTACTTCTCTGGCCTTGAAACGAGGCCCCAGGTCAATGCGCACCGTGGCCGAAATCTCCACTCGGAAGTTGCCGGTATACTGAACGTCTGTCTCTACACAGCAGTTCCCGTCCACTGTGAGATCCTTGAGCCTAGGATTGATGATAAAGGGCGCTCCTTCGCCCATGTCAATCTTCTGTAGACCAATTTTACTGATAAAGTTCGGCTTATTGACGCGAGAAATTTTCTTCGTGATCTTCTTTCGGACAAAATCCTCCATTTCCGGTGTCCTATACAAGGCGAGAAATAGCCGTCCCAGGACGGCATTAATCCACCGTGTCTGCAATTGTTCTTCGGATGAGTGCAGGCGCTGAACAAGGGTGACAATATGCTTAACATCGAAAGGCTGGTGCTTGGGCGGGCCGTCGGGAGAGTTCCACATCCTGGATTGGTTTTGAAGCATAGCGAAGTAGAAGTCTTCTTTCTCAGACAGATTTTCAGAGAATAGAAAGAATGGAGGCGTTGGTCCCCCTAGGTCGGCAAGAGACTCGAGCCGTCGCGATAGACAGATAGCATTTCTCTTCAGCCACAGCTCGCCTTCCTGGATATCCCCTTCTCCACCACTGATATTCACATCGTGGTGCGCAAGGGAGATGACATATCGCACCTCAACCTGGTTGGCATCGTCATATAGCATCAAATGACCATGTCTATCTCCCACGCAATGATTATCAGCGACCGTAAAAGGGACCAGGGGCGAGGAAAGGAGTAATTACCGGAGAACAATGTAGAATACATTCCGCGCCTTTTTGCCGCCTTTCCCGTTGTTTTTGGCTGGCTCGATAGTTGGCGTTTGCTTCCGGTCAAACAGACTCCTATACATCGTCTGATAGACGCTCGGGCTCTCCGCGGCGATCACCTCGCCCGCCGGCGTGGTTCTCTCGGGTGGCTTTCCATTGACTCCACCGGGCACATATTCGCGGCATACGGCAAAGTAGCCTGCGGCAACATCAGACTCGTGGGTACGGTGGAACTTCTCTGCTAGCTCATCCGTGCCGGACTTCAGACTGTAATGGTCGTCGTCAGGACGCCGAAGAGGGTCTGTTGCCAGGTCGCATGTTTGCTCCGCGTGGGGAGGAGACGGAAGGGTTAAATAGGCGTGAAGGAGAACCAACGACAGGACCAGGGGAATGAAGGTCAGTCCGCCGAGGAAGTATACAAAGAGGAAGCTACCGAGTAAACCCATTGGGAGCCGGTCGATCAAAGTGGCAGCATCGAAAGGTCCATCATGAGGATGTGACGGAAACGAAGAAACTGTGGAGGCACCGAACGAAGACCAGGCCGTGACCAGCAACACTGGCAGAAAAGAATAGGGACACCGAGAGAAGTACGAGAGAAAACACTCAGGCTGTATGAAAAGGACACGAGATTGAATGCGGGAAGGGTAAGAGAGAGCTGGCTGGAGGACTCGGGAAGAGTCTCGTATGGTATGGGGGAAAATCAACCAATACCATCCCCTTACCTCATCACATTTACAGTTCCATACTTGAAAATACCAGGTGGCCGATCCTATGACGGAGTTTGTCAGTGGACCCTGGAACAAAGTTGCCCCGCTTTTGTTTTTTTTTAAGAGCAGGCCGTTAGGAATTTGAAGTTCCCTAGGTGGGTACGGAGTACGGAGTACACCTCCATACATACTCCGTACTTACATTACATATATTATCTAACTTAAGTAGATGGTGATGGAGTACTCCGTACGGAGTACTCCAGTCTGTAATAGATAGATTGTAAGGAATATCCCTGAAACTTCCCTGCTCACTTGCATACAATATTACAGCATTTATTATGGAGTATGTACATACATACGGAGTACGGAGTACATAACATACATTCATACTTACATACAATAAATACATAGTTTGGTGCTTGTCCGTACATCATGAACAGTATCTAATGATTACTGGTTGATCTTCCATAGATTGGATCCACGTGATTCATTCCGTGTTTGGGGAAATCATGATCAACTGGGCTTCAGACACTATGGACTTAATATGAGAAGATCAAGATCTATTTACATGTGATTCTTTTTAAAATAGTAGGTAGATTCCACTGCGAAAGATCCCAACAGATCTATGTATACAGTCATCAAATTCAACACACCATGTATTGACAGGCCACATGAAAATCCATGTGTGCCGGGCACAGAAAGACTAGCCACCTCTTGCAGTGATACGTGAACATGGATTAAGATCAGTAAAGGAGGTCCTGCCCCGAACATGGCTCTGGTTTGTATAACAAGACCTAGACACCCACCTACCAACACTCTGTCGACCGTAAGGAATGATCATGGCTACTACCTTACTTCCTCCGGTTCATCGTCTTCTCGCACATTTGGATCAGACCATCCTTGGCTTCACTGTCGGGGAAGTCGCTAATAGCGGTCTTAGCCTTATCAGCATACTCCTGGGCTAGAACACGAGTCTTTTCAACACCGTTACTTTGATGAACAAGTTCACGGGCCTATGAAATGAGCATAGTCAGTCACATGGTCCTATTGCTGTGTGTTTTTTTTTCTTTCTTTCTTTCTTTCTTTCTTTCTTTCTTTCTCTCCCCCCTTGAAATATGAGACACATACCCTTTGAACATCGCCTTCCTGACTGAATTTCCGGCCAACAAGCGGTCCCAGCTCAGGGTTTTCCTTCCAAGCAAACAAGAGCGGAGCAGTCGCCAGACCCAGTTCCAAGTCGGCCCCTGATGGCTTGCCCAGCTCTGCGTCACTAACAGTATAGTCCAGCATGTCATCCACTAGCTGAAATGCTAGTCCCAGGTTGCGTCCGTAGGAATACGCAGATTCGACCACCTCAGGAGTGCTGTCGCCAAGTAATGCGGCCGCACGGCAGGATTTGCTCATCAAGCTCGCAGTCTTCAGATATGTTTTCTGCAAGTAATAGGAAATGGTTTCGTCCGTGAAGACAGGGTTCTTTTCGTCGGAGGCGGTATTCTTCAATTGCATAAACTCTCCCTCCACTAGATTGGCGATCACAGTGGCCAACAGCTCGGTGACTTCAGGGTCCCTCAGGCGTGCCAACGCAACGGATGCACGTCCCAACAGAAAGTCACCCGCCAGTACAGCCATCTTGTTTCCGAATTGAAGATTGGCGGAGCTGGATGACCGGCGAGTGACAGCATTATCGATGACATCGTCGTGCAAGAGCGACGCAGTATGGATCAGTTCCGTGATTTCGGCGAGTCGTCGTTGAGTGGGCAGGATGTTTTCATCACCGGAAATGTCGTATTTGGCTTCCGCGGAGGGGGATACGAGGGGGTTTCGATCGGGGTTGGTATCCGCAAGTACGGAGGAAGAGCTGATAGGATCATTGACGGCAGAGGGTGATGCAGAGCTCGGTCGACCATGTCGAGGGGTTAATGCGGTTGCTTGGGACATAAGCAACACCAGAAGTGGGCGCATGTGCTTGCCCTCGCTCCTGGTGTAATATTTGGCCACCCTATCAAGCGTCGGGTGTCCTGATCCCAGCAATTGGCGAATATTCTTCGTCAAAAACTTAAGTTCCTTGCCCACAATCCTCAAGGGATCAACCGAAATCCCTGGAGGAGCTTTGGGGAGTCCTTGGAAGAGAGTCTGCGCGGCGGTGACGGCGGCACCAAATGGAGAAACGGATTTCCGGCGGGTAGGATGATAGGCTCGCGTTGGCGAGTTAACTTGAATCGAGATCAGATCATGGCGGAGGCATTGCCAGCATACTGACGTTGCAAGCGTGACTCGTGATGAGAGGACGAGACCAGAGGTCGGGACTGCTCGAGCTTTCATGCTCAGCAAACGCTAATTGGCACAAGTTGATTAATAAAAGACAAGATAAAATAGTATAATTATATATACAGAAGGGGAATAAACAGTGGAAAGAACGTGGATCGAAGGAGGGTGCAGCTTGTTGGGTTGGGGAGGTGAGACCGCGTAGTTGAGGTTGAAGTTCCGCACATCTCGATCGGCCGAAGATTTATTTCATACTTAGTAACTTGTTGACCTGCCGACGGAGTTTGGCTCGGGCCGGAACGGATCGCTCCAAACAACATCAACCACAGCGGGATTTCAATCATCATGACAATACTCTATCGCTCATTGATACGAAATGTGGAAGAGAAGGAAAAATCTTAAGTCTAGAATGGATCGAGATTACAGAGAGTAGTTCCAGCCCATCGTGCCCACCAAAGACCGAAAAGAGACAGGCAACAACATCTACAAGATCAACGTGCCCTATTGCACACAAAGGAAACGGTTTAGTTAAGATATAGAAAACAGGGGACATCACTCCGGTAAAGCTCAATCCTGCACATTCCTCTCATACGCACCCGAAACAATAAATTTGCAGATAAACACTCGATAATTGGAAGATCCCTGGCCAATCCGGCCCCAGCCCAACATATGACAGGATTAGAAATCACCGGATGATGGTTTTCATATCCATTAGATGGCGTCAAAATCGGCGCCTGCATCCTCATCGTCCATATCACCCTCCTGGATCTCCTTAGCCAATTCCCGTTCACGTTCCCGGGCCTCCTGTGCACTCTTCAGTTCCAGACGGTGTTGATTCATCGGGAACCTCATAGCCTATCAAGCATGTAACGTTAATGACCCTTATAGCTAAGTGCTTTGCACAAGACACAAGTACAGCAATGAAGGGGGACGGAACTCACCTTAACGCTCTCATCATGGAGACTCAGACAAGCTCTGATGCGCTCGTGGAATACCTCCCCAGGCTCTCTAGTCGCGTATATATCTCCGACTTCCTTGCTCTTCATAAACCCTCGTTCATGGTCCAAAGTGGCTTCGATGACACCATCCCGGATGGCCTTAGCCACGATGTATTCTGCCGACTCCTCACTATCCAGCCCCAGGCGGAGGCAAATGTCCCGCAGAGAGATACGAGAATAGGACAGCGACATCATCCGAATACCGGTCTTGATAACGTTTTGTCTCAAACGCAGGATGAGAGTGTACGTGCCATCCTTGCGGAATGTCATACTGTGCATGTTTACAATGTTCAAGAACCCGTCCAGGTCCCCTACACTCACAGCTTGAACAAGTAAGAAGTAAGGATGCATGGCACGTTCCAGAGCAGGCTGGCGGAAGATTGCACGGTCGGGAATGTCTCCCATGAGGAGCTCTACCACCACAAGTAACTTATGGGACGCCTGATAGAATCCACGGGCACTGTGGCTCGAGGGCGACTTCCGGGTAGCTCCAATCAGGTGTCCGTGAGCATCGGTATACTGTAATTGGATAGCACGGATACGGCCCAAGTAGTACAAGTACCGGGCAATCTGATTGTTCGACGCGGACTGGGGAAAACAGTTGTGAGAGATGAGCAAGTCTGCCTGCGAGATATGGGACGTGGACAAGTAATTGCGCAGCAGCAATGTCATGACGGTGGCTTGGGTGTCCACATCCTTGCGAAGCACGGCCGTCCTCAACGCGGTAAGCAACGGCTGACGGATTGTCGTAACCGTGGCGGCGGGAGATGGGGGAAGAGGAGCAATCTGCTCAAAGAAGAGGGAGTAGTAGAAATACACGCGAGCTGCGAGGGAATCCAGAGTGCGGCGGTTAATAGTCCGCAGACGCTCGATCACGCTCGTTGAAAACTTAGCACCTCGCGGGACCTCATTCTGGTCGTAGAGATAGATCTGGGCGAGGACGGACAAATAAGTATCGATCTCTGGCAGAATCTCTTTGGGACTTGACTTGGTCTTCTCCGATTCGACTTCCATCTTCGAGCGAGCCATCACACTCTCCAAAGCATCAGTTTCACCGATAGCTTCCAGCAAGAACGATGCTGTGGGACTCGACGGGGGATAGGTGTCGACAATGACCTCCGCCAGTACATCAGATGTCATGTGTTTGCGCATCAATGATATCGAGCGTAAGACACGAAGCGTGAATCTGGGGTCGAAATGGGCGACGGCTCGCTCGAGAAGGGTAAAATTGGTCTTGATGTCTGAAATTCAACAAATGGGTGATCTGGTTAGCCAGCTCGCGTGAGATTATCTCGACTCATACGAAGACACCAACCTTGGATGGCCTTAGCTCTGGGATCAACCTCGGACTCGGGGTTCTGGGACTCATCATCATCCGCGCCCTCCATTGCGACATCACCTTCCTGGTCCTGGCCTTTATCGCCGGATAACCTCGAACCCTTAGTGGGGGGCACTACAACAGTCATGTTCTCGTCACCTTTCCGGTCCTTACTGGCGTTGAATGAGGATTTAGGCGCACCTGCCGTATCCTCTCTCATCTCAACATCCTCAGAGCCATTCACACCATTCTCTGTCGGCTCCGAGCCGTTGGTGCGCGGCTGATCTCGCTGCTCACCCATACCGGGATTCGTAGTATTGTTGGAAGAAGCGGCTTTTGTGCTTTTGGCTTTACTGGCAGCCGCGCGGGTGGGCGCAACCTTGTCTTTATTGGAGCTTGAGTTCTGAGACGTCGAGCGTGCCTTTTCACCGTTAGCAGATGAAGAGCTATCCGATTTGTTATTTGATCTCAAGGAACGCCTCTCGGCCGGCATCTTTTTCTTCTTTTTAATTTATATTTTTTTTTTGTTTTTTGATTTCCAACTGGAAGCTCAGCTAAGTGATGAGGACCGCGATACGCGGAAATAAAAGTAAGGGCGAAGAATGGAGATCAGATATGAAAGAGACAAGAAAAGAACTTGAAGAAGAAAACAAAAGACACCAGCAGAAGAAGAGGGAATGATGAGGATAATGGATGATGGGGGAGAAAGATGACAGTTTATAGGGGGGTGGGGAGGGGGGAAGAAAGTTGATGAGGAAGTTGATGTGATGTCAAGGGTTTTGGGCTTTAGGATGAATGATGGGGATAACTTGAAATAGACAGCGAGAGAGAGAGAGAGAACCAACTGGTGGCTTAGTCAGTGTATCATTCTACATCAGCAACGCTTACCTCAAAACAACCACAGATCACCTGCGTGAGGTCAATCTTCGCCTTACTCTGTGCAATGAAATGGGCTGACAGAAGATTTTCAAATGATGAAATTAGATCGTAGTAGTAATAGTAGTAATAGTAGTAGTAGACGTAGTAGAAGTAGAAGTAGAGTAGTAATAATACTGGAGTCTAGAGACTGTGTTAAGACTCCATACTCACTGCGGTCGAGCTTGTTGCCTGAGGCAGTCAAAGAAAAAGCAACTGGGCAACCGATATACAGTATGTATGTACGAATACGGAGTATGTACGGAGTACATACATACATCCATCCATACATAGTACATACATACGGAGTACTACTCTACCTCCAAGCGTTTGAGCTCCGTCACCTCCATCATCAATGATCTATTCACAATGTCTTTACTAGACAACCATCTGGAGCAGATTATGCTCTCTTCCAATGCCATTGCGGAACTACCGTGAGTTGTTCATCCTTGCCCCTACCGTGAAGGACTCCCACCGAAAATGCTCAATCTTCCCAGTTTTCCCCCACCACGGATCTTTACAAACGCCCTCCTAGGCCCCCACGACATTACCGCTCTTATCCGTGATACAGAGACTCATGAACGGGCTCTCTTTCAAACGGATCCATCCGTAAAGTCGATCCATCCTTCCCAGCGACGTTCAACTCGGCGGGGAACAGTGTTTCCATCAGAGACAGAGGGGGAGTCAATGGCCAGTCGAATCTATGCAGCCAGGAACCACCGGAACCAATCCGCCGTGGCAAGAGTGTTGGGATCCGACATGATGGAGGAAATCAAACGCTCTGCTGGTACTTCGGCCAAGGGGCGGGGCGAAGTCAATGTCGAAGTCCTGTTCAAAGGCGCGGAAATCCTCTGCAACGTCTAGTAGGTACATTGGAGTTTCGATCGATCTCCTAACGGCCGGCTATTCTATCTCATCTACTAACTTTATCTACAAAGTCCGGTCGCAGGGGCGCAAGAAAAGATCGCCAGCCTTCGTTATCGTCATCAGCTGATGGCAGAGTCTATTCTCAAGCTAGAAGGTCGGGTCGCGAGGAATACCGCAGAATTGGAGAAAATGAGCCATTCCTACGGAGACGGTTATGATGATTATGAAACTACGGGGACACTACAACCAGATGCAGCCGATATCACAGAGGCCGACATTGAGCGGGAAATGGAAGAAATCCGAGAGCTCGAGAGGAAGAAACGCACCTTAGAGGCCCACGTCAGTGGTATGGAACGGGACTTGGGTGGCTTGATGGGATGATTGATGGGTTCTTTATACCCCGGTTAACTACTAGATACATACTATGGGAGTCGTGGGAATCAACAAAAGACTCCGACGGACAACATTCCCTCAAAGACTTCACCTACATTTCCATGCATCTGATCATCATGCTGGTTATAAAGGTTGTCAAACTACCTCCCGCTGTCGAGATCTGTATTTCAGTTCTCGGAGTGACTGCTTACTCGGTCTATTTATGGCCGGATGATGTATAGTAGGGGTAGTTTTCCTTTTTTTTTTGTTTTTTTTTTTTTTTTTTTTTT
>ML739167.1:0-58658 GCA_009193565.1 Aspergillus coremiiformis | reverse complement strand
CCTTTTGAAAACTCAGTCTTTCTTTTCTATTGGGGAAACGGTGTACGGAGTAGTGTCTTGTTGACCTGGGTAGAAGTGTCATACTCTTGTACAACCTATCGCATGTTTTTCCAAGAGTGATGCGGAGTACATCGTACAGATGTGGATTGATTCCTTGAGCTGGGGGTTGTCAGTCGACACCAGTCATTACTAAACATTCCACAACTCACTTACCAGTCCCGATCGGTCGGAATGCTGAGCTTCTAGGGTATTGCTAAGTTGTTGTCTCAAAGAAAAGCGATAACTCTATTGGATGCCAGGTACAACGGTGCTCCCAAGATGAAAATAGTATGAAAAGGGGGATGAAGCGCCAAGGAATGTCCTCTATGGCCCCTACAGCCATGGCAACAAATGATGCCAGGAATGCGAAAAGACTTACGGAAGGCTACGCCACGAATGCGTCTTGAAAAAAACTTCCTTTGGAGGGGGAAGAGAGGTCTATATAAGAAAGGATGCTGTAGAGAAGGAGGGAAGCCCAATAGTCGATTCACTTCCACTCAACGCAAGAAGAATTTAACATCTGCTTCTGAAATTTGCAGAACCTCATCATCCAAAATGAACAAACCAAGTCTCATTAGTGCTATTTTTACCGCTCTGAATTCTACATCGATTCTCCGCACTGCAGCAGAAAATCCCAGCGACACGAATGTCCATGGGACACCAACCAATGTGACTCTGAACACTGCCGCGGTGTCAAATTGTACCCAAGTCTGTGCACTTGGAGGTCTGGCCTGTGTCGTGGCTCTTCCGAATAATACGGACTTCTGGTAGGTGCAATAAATATCTCGTCACTTGGGACGATCGCTAACAGGGATGCAGTTGGGACTCATTCTCTGGATGCACTCAACGTTGCTAAGAAAGTGGCAAAGGGTGGCGTTGACGGCGTTGACGGCATTGACTTGATCCGTATACGTATACGAATTTATTTTCTAGTAGGTAGGTCGTATCCGATATTTACCTTAGTTAGAAGTAGTACTCCGTATTAAGGTACCAGTACTATCTAGGTATGGAAGAAGAAAATGGAGACTGGGGAAATTTTAAATCCACTGGTTGGATGGAGGGTGCGCACGTGCTTCAATGCCTGTCTGGACGGGCAATTCACCATTAGATGGAACTTACTACTACTAGGGTTACAATGTCGACAAACCACAGATTTAAAACCGGGAGGAGGGAAATGCGGGATTGGATTGAAATTAATCCTGTGTAATATATATATATATATATATATATATATATTTTTTGTGTGAGAATTTTGTTGTTTGGAACTGGGGTTGCACTGGAAGTGGAAAGGAGAAAGAGGACACATGGACTTGCAGATAACATGAATTTATGTATGGAGTAAGTAGATAGTACACATTACTTAGTCTACTACTAGATAGTAGGTACTCCGTAGTTCCGTTGGGAACTGGTTGTACGAAGTACATACATACCAATCAGCATGTCTTTCCCAACCCCATGTCCGTCTTTATTCAAAGATACCAAACTTTGAATGAAAGGTTTTTCACTTAATCCAACTGAAACCAGATGTACAAAAAGTAAGGGACATTTTTTTTTTTTCTACGTGAACACAAGTAAGAACACAGAACTTGGGCACGAGCCCCAGAACGATAGGAGAGTTGGCTCTGGCCAGTCCAAGTCTCGTGCCCCCCCTTCCCACGACTCCCCAACCAATCATCAGTGGAGACCGTACCGCGTGGGCTCTACAAGCACGCGACACCAAACAACCTGAAGCACGAGCTTCCTTCCCAATCTCCGTCGATCATTTTATCTACTTCCAGGTTCTATTGTTGCAATCCCACACTCGCTTTAATTGACCAAGTACGGAGTACGGAGTACCTTCCTTCACAACCCAAATTAGTACTACTGGGTTAGTACCTAGGTATTACGGAGTACTAGTCTAGTCCTCTCCCCCCCCCCCGACTCTTTTCCGTTGCTCTCCACCATGTCGGTGTCCTTCCATGGGACCATTCACTTCTTTTATTCCTGTGCGGACCCTTCGGGATAATTTCATACATGTCAACCTCAGGGGACAAATTCCTTCCTCCCACTCTTATCTAGCCGTTTGCCGGCTGATTCTTTGTCTTACCTACCTGTTCGTCCTGCACTGCCGGAATTGTCCACTCCTCATCACTTTCTCCCACATCCGAGACGTTACCAAACCGCGACCAAGTTTGTCCTACATCGTTCTACTATTGCGATCGAGTCCTGGCTTTTGTTTCAGTTGAGACCTCTCCTCTCTCTCTCTCTCTCTCTCTCTTTTTTTTTTTTTTTTTTCAACGCTCTGGCAGCTATCACCAGACCTTACCAGAGGCCTTTCCATACCCCCTCTAAACCATGTCACGTTCTCGTCTACCACCAACCCCAGCCATGTCTGGAGAACTGATTGTAAAGGATCAAGTGTCCATGGACACTGTAGACTCCTTTGCATTGCCTCCTGCTGCGATGAGTCCAGCCAGAGTGGAAAGTGCCAGTCGCAGGTCGTCCAAGTCAGATCAGCCGGCTTATTTTCCCGCTTCCCCAAGTTCCCCAGATCTCAACCTGGGACGTGCTGCAAACCCTCCCCGTCAGATGGGTCTCAAACGACCACTGGACGAATTTGATCTTCCACCACCCCCCACCCGCACCCGCAAGATTATCCAAATGAAACCTAAGACACAGACCCAAAGTCCAGCCAGGCCAGCGGTCACCACCAACAAGCCCACCTCCAAGGATAGTGGCAAGAACACCCCGAACAACGTGGCTCCTGCCGCTTCCAAGAAGAAGCAACCTAGTGCCACCAGCGCCGCTGGTCGAAAGATTGCGCGCAAGACGGCACATAGCTTGATCGAACGGCGAAGGAGATCCAAGATGAATGAGGAATTCGCAACCCTGAAAGACATGATTCCAGCCTGCAGGGGTCAGGACATGCACAAGCTTGCCATCTTGCAGGTTCGTTGTGACCCTTTATGTATGTCCCGGTTCGGATCACTAACGGTTCTCAAACTCTAGGCAAGCATTGATTACGTCAATTACCTAGAACAATGTATACATGATCTTAAAACTGCTGGCGATAGCAAAACGGCATTTCCCCATCGCATGCCCCCTGCTCCTCCCTCGCCCTCATCGCCGGAGGTTCTAGGGGGAATGTCTGGCAGTACATATTCAGCTTCAGTGTCTCCAGACCTCCTCCCCAATGGGTCTCAGACAAACACATCCTCGCCAGCATTTTCACCTCGGAGTCGAATTCCCTCAACAGGCGCAGCTATAGATTTTGCTCCGTCAGTCTTGCCCAGCCCAGCGTTAGGTCCGTCCCACCCTAGCGACAGTGCTCTACGGTCATCCCGTGGATCCTGGGCAGCATCATCTACCAACCCCTCCCCAGTGCTTCAGCCGCAGAACCGCCATACTTCTTCGGCTGCAATGGACCATGAAGCATCAGCCGCACTGCTTATGTTGAATCGAGATTATCGAGGAAGTGCGGGCTCGCTGCATGAAGAACATGCGAAGTCTATTCCCGGTAATCATCAGTATTCGTTGCAGGATCCTCAAAGGAAGATCGGGATGAGTGTCAAAGATTTATTGATTTCGTAAGAATTTACATGCAGGGTCGCCGTCAACCCTGCTGGTATTTCCTAGGCGGGTTTAATGTTCACCAAGAAAAGTTCACTTTTCCTTCCCCTTCAAGTTCTACCTATCAATTCCGAGAGTGCACGAGTCGGTGTTTTGCGTCGGACAGCCGAATATGATTAATGCCACAAATATATGTATGTACATACAAAGTAACGAGCTCAGTGATTTCATTCTATATCTTAAAAGTAACCCCTTCCCAGGTACCAAGGAGCAGACCATGGTCCAGAACCACAGATGCGATTTGCGTGTGTGAAAGTGTCAAGGAGCTTCGACAGCATACATCGAATTATCACATGAAGCAAGTCTGGTTACTGGGGTGTGGAAGTAAAAGAGCCTGGGCAGTTCTGTTGCTAATCGGCAGGTATCATAGAGTATTCCGTAACTTAAATATGGATATATTCATGATGGTCCAGTGAACCAAAGTTCCTCGAAGTCAATCAATGCCAACCTCCAATAACGAGATGAGCACGGTGCACGGTCAATGATCGCCAACCTTTCGGCACCGTCTAGTGCTAGTGAAGGTATATTTGCAGGTGTCCATCTACCTAAGGTCCAACTTCCTACTAGTAGGAGTACTACTAAGGTACTACTCCGTACCTATTGTAACCACAGTATGTACCTAAAATGGTTACACCCTTCCCATGAATCAAATTCATATGAATGTCACTACTACGTACCATTCCCTAACTCAGAGTCTTATGACACTCGAGCCCAGTGAGTGATGGCGAGATCGATATTATCCAATCACAGAATTTGCCGTGTTTCCGGCGTTGCGTTCCTCCCGAGGTTGTACCTAGGTACCTCCAGGTAGTAACTAGTACTATCTAATGCTTAGTATCTAGTGGTAGTTGGTAGTAGTAAGTACTATCCAATAGTATACGGACTTACTGGTCAGGGTATCCCGTGATGTTGGTACCCCGCACTCCCCGTCGGAATTCTTCTCTCCCTTCTAGACGTGTTCCAGGCCTTTCCAGCATGACCAGGTTGGGGTAGATAACAGATAGTCTGAAATTTTCAAAGTTAGGGATTAAAGTGAGTGATAAGTTGATACAATCGGAAGGAATTTATGTCTGATATGGTATGTACGAGTTTGCAAAATTGTGAAAGACAAAATGATAAGAATCCTACCCCACGCTACTCAAGTATAATATGAAGTTCATAGATAATAGAGACTGAGACGGGATATCCTACGGAGTACTCCGTACTACTTTCTGAACTTGTAGGATTCGGATCCACTGATTTGCATGGATCACTTTCAATCAGACAAATATCGGTGTACAGTGTGTATGAACCCCATGATGATCATTCCGCTCACACCCTTGCCAGTGGGTATACTAGATCCCTATCTGATATCTAATACCGGACATAGTTATCCTCCGTAAATGATGACGAAAGGTGGCTACTAGTACTACTAGTCCTTAGGACTATGCAACTGTTGCATAAAGAGTGGCATTGAATTGAGCAACATGCATATGACGCTGCTGTAGACTTGGGATATCCCCAAGTGAACGATTCAGTTTTTTTTTTGTAGTTTTTGTTGGGGGATCGACTAGTGCTTAGCGGCTACCAGACTAGTACTTGATCATATGCCCAAGTTCATCCAATGACGTATGGTCTTTCTATCATTTTTCTTCTACGAATCATGATCCTTGTATGGACTCAAACACATCTTGAAGGGATCCCGGTCAAAGTTCGTCCAGTGAATGGTGAAGTCAATGGCAATGATCACTGAAAAGTTTAGTTTGACTGCCAAGTCACGAGTGTGTCACTTAACTACTTTCTCCTCGGAGCCGCTGCAGTGGTCCGTGGGAAGGTTTTGTGACAGTGACCAAGGAGTCCCCCACTCTTCATGGGCCCGCGAACGTATATATTACACCCTGATGCCGTCCTCACCATTCCCACCCCCCCCCCTTTTTTGATTGAACTAATATTAACATCGCTACCTTTTCCACTACATTCCCCGACTCTGTCTCCTCTTCAGAATGTCCAAATTTCGATCTCAACGGAAGAAGAATGCTCGTTCCATTGCCTCCGAGGACCCCTGGCGGGTTGAGACACCGTTCGGCCCGCCTCATATTTCACATTTCCCCGGGGGTGGCATCCGGCGAATTCGCAACACGCTACATAAACTGTCCCCTTCTGCGCGCGCGGAGAGAGAACTTCTAAAGCAGAAAAACCGATACAAGATCCCCTTAACGAAGAGAAATGTCGATACACTCGTCACGGAGCAGCAGTTCACCGAAGCTTGTTATTCCGAAAAACATAGCAACGAGTTACATATCTCCGCCTGGCTTGAGCGACTCTCATATTGAGTCATTGACAGCCTTCCTCCTGTGATCGACTACACATCCGCCCTAGGTACAGTACAGCTCTCTCTCGTTCTCAACCTGCGTACTTAAACGACTCAACCCCTACCTTACATGGTCGCTATCGACCATCACTCACTTACGCGTCAAGACGGAGAAAGTCTTTGGGAAATCCCGCCAAAGTCTTAACGATGCAGGCGGTTATACTCCGGTGGAGTGCAAATCCGTCCTTGGCATCAACGTCATCACACTGGACGCAGCTGCCAAGTCATGCATGCACGATGCTGCAAGACGCTCGTTCTATTGGTGTCTTACCAGCAGGTCTGGTTCCTCTCTCTTGAGGCTCTATTTGGATCACAACCACATCAACAAGCCCGGGTGGTCTAGTGGTATGATTCTCGCTTAGGGATATATCCTGAGCATATCTGCGAGAGGTCCCGCGTTCGATCCGCGGCTCGGGCCATTTCTTTTTGATTCCTTTCTTTTATCACCTCTTTCTTCATTGTATATATAAACCCTTTTTTTCCCTCCCCCAACCTGCCTGGCGTTGGTTGTTAGTTGATACCCGTTGCATGGATGGCGTTTTACTGTAGACAGTTGTATATTGTTATCTTGATAGTTAATTACATTTATTTGATTGATAGTTTGGCAATTGTATATTGCCCATGAAATAAAAAAAAATTGGCACTCAAACGGAGGGAGATGCTTAGTAGATAGTTGAATTCTTGTTTATGTGTAGTTTCACTCTGGATGCGCCACATACATCTAAGTACATGCACATTACCCATATGCACACTACACTCGCAAGCCACCTCCGGAGAAGATGAATTGCGAGGTGCAGCTCTTTCCCTGATCCACTAAAAAGAGGGGTAAGAACCATATCACAACATACAATATGGTGACCTCGAGGTTCCTCTAATCACCACAATAGCGATGGCCCTACCCAAGAAGGTCGCCATAATTGGTCTGTATCCTATCAAAATCCTCACATATAAGCAATACCTCATTACAGTATGAACGAGCCATTACCCCGTACTGACTGTCTTCAGGAGCGGGGCCCTCAGGATTAGTGGCTGCCAAAACACTCCTCCACAATTTCCCCAAGGGATCATTTTCTCCCACCATTTTCGAAAAGAGTCCAGAAATAGGTGGGCTCTGGCCAATTGATCCTAGTGAAGTGACCCCAGGGCGACGCCGTCGCGATGGATTTGTGGATCCATCCATGCGGACGAATCTCAGCCGGTTCACCGTGGGCTTCTCGGATCTGGCTTGGGAGTCGGTCATCGATGGGCCCAATATTCCCATGTTTCCGGAGGCCTGGCAGGTGGGCAGGTATTTGCGAACGTATGTTGAGCGGTATATACCCCGGGAGGTTCTGAGACTGGGGCAGAGAGTTGTTAGGTCTGTCCGAGAGACAAGGATGGGTTCCAGGCCTTCGTGGACTATACAGTGGGTTTTGGAAAGGTTTGTTTGGGTTACAGGTTTTGCCGTGAAGTGCTAACTGTAAACCGTACGAGTAATAGGACTGGAGAAAGCTCGACGGACCAGAAAGTGGAATCAGAATCCTTCGACTATCTCATAGTTGCTTCTGGGTATTTCTCAAAGCCTTATACTCCGGATATTCCAGGATTAGCCGGTTTCGCCGAGCACACGGCTCACAGCTCCGCTGTGCATACCAAGGAGGATATATGCTCTATGCTTGAGAAGTGTGGTGCGAATGAGGGTGGTAGCGGTAAATTAGTCGTCATCGGAGGAAGTATGTCGGGCGTTGAGACTGCTTCTGCACTTGCGCTGTATCTTTCTTCCATGAGCGCTGCTTCTTCACGGTTTCGAGGCTATGAGGTCTACCATATCTGTACGCGGCCTTTCTGGACCATACCTACCTATTTGCCACGTGCTGTTCCACAAGACGACACCGGAGAAAAATCTGTTCAATTCTTACCACTGGATCTTGTTTTGTATGACCTGGCCCGACGTCCACCTGGGCCCGTTCAGTATAACTTTGGGCCTGTCTCGCAGCAGCAAACTATCAAGGTCAACGAATATTTTCTTTCTCTACTAGGAAGCCAATATGCAGACCATGCGCATGTCGGCGGCGACCCTCACGATGGAACAAGTGACGCACATCCTTCATGGATAGCCATAGGCGACGACTACGCAGGGTACGTCCGGTCAGACTCATTACATCCCACGATTGGCCGCGTCTGCTCTGTAAAATGCCCCCAGCCTGGTCTGGCAAGTATCGACATCAAACGTTCTGATGGCAAGATTATCTCCTTGGAAGACGTTATAGCCATATTCACGGCCACTGGATTTACACCATTTGCATCACTCTCATTTCTTCCAAAAGACGTACTTTCCAAACTGGAGTATTCGGCCGAAGACTCGTTCTTCCCCCTCATCCTGGACGGGAGAGGCACGTCTAGGGCTGAAATCCTCGATATCGGATTCGTGGGTTTCTACCGAGGCCCTTACTGGGGAGTTATGGAAATGCAGGCGCGGAGAGTTGCGGAATCCTGGTACCGGGCTGATTTCGAAGGTATCTGCTTCTCAGCGGAGGAATTGAAGATCAGGGCACAAGAAAGACAAAGTATGCGTGGCTATAGAGATGCAGGGTCGAGCTCGCGCGGTCAGTTTCCTATGGGAGATTACGTAGGTTTGATGGAGTCCTTTGCTCGGGATTTGGATATTACTCGGGTCACGCTTTCAAAGGCTGAGGAGAGATCTGGACCGATTATCCCTGCCCGGTATATGGCCGAAGGGCAAAAGAAACCTTTGATACTAACCGAGTCGCATATCACCATGGCTTCTTTGAGAAGCACGCTCACCCCTGGTAGGGATACCTCAAGCATAGGATTAGCAAAGGCTATATTCAGAGCGTTACACGGAACATGGAGTTTTTCCCGGGTATCTTCTAGACACAAAGACGAGGTAATGGGGACAGCCAGATTCTCAGCTAGATACCCAGCATATCCGGAATATGAAAAAGCATATACTTGCAACGAGGTCACGAAGGTCGACGGAGCGCTGAGGCCATCGGACTCATTGATATATCAGCTTGGAAGAAGCAGCACTGATGGCGGCAAGGTGCAAATCTCTGTTCTCGATATGGATCCGGGCACAGACTTGGAAAAAGCTCCCCAACCTTCGTACGAAATAAAATTTATGGGTTCGCCACGTCTCGAGCTCGGAGAGTCAGGGCATGAGGAATATGTTGTTCGGGCGACGGGGCAGCGAAGCCCGGAATATGACCTTGGAGGCCCTAGATATAGTTACGAATATGTGTTCCGCCTCGAAGGTGTGGCGATTTCGTCCTGGGAATGTCGCAGGGAATACTTGAAGATATGGAATGTCGGTGGTGAGGACTCGGATGGGAAGGTTGATTGGAGAAGGACAGTTTATCGGCGATAAACCATCACATATAGTACTCCCAACTTCCAAGGGTCCAACATCTAGTACTAGTACTTCCCCAACCCTAGATTTCACTTGCAACCTGCAGGTCAGAGAACACCGCGGTGGAATTCCCTCTACACTTTGACGAATAAACCTGCGGACCGACCCGGGACTCACTGTTACAGCATGCATAACACTCTTCGATCTCCTTTGTCGTCGCAAAGGCGGAATTTAAACGTTTGCAGAGTCTGTGTGCGACACAATACAGCTTGCCTGCAGCGTGAAGTGTATCAGAATGTCACAAGAACCCGACGACGTAGACATTCACCCTCCTGAGTCTTCTTGTTCACCTTCCTGGACCGGTACGGGTGATTATTGATGCTTGTGAAGCAGTATCACCACTACCCGTCGGGAACATCACGGGCAGTTTCACCAGTTGAGTGATCCGTCAAGTATTGATTATATATTTTCCTACATCTTACACCCTACATCATCAAAATATATAAAGCCGACACCAATACCAATCTAGCTCCTCCATCAGCAAAAGCCCGACCAAAGACGAACGATCCCTCCCGTCTGAAAGACGGACAGGGCAAGGCGCAGATGAATCGACCAGATAAGAAATCGAACCTTTCCAGAACCAAAAATGTATGCCGGGTGAGTAGCACGGCCATCTCTATCCCTACACTTTTGAAATTGCGGAAACCTGCGGTATGATTTAGCTGCGTGACCGAGGCCACTTACCTGATCAGACGTGCGGTCTCATGAAGCCTAACACCCTCATATAATCACCATCATATGACTCGATAGTGGTGGTGAATCGGGTTATAGGATATTGCCAGGGGGGTTTCGTTGCTTGACACGCTATATAAAGGCGCCCATGACACTCACTTCACGATACTTTCTATAGACAATTCCAAGATACCCTTTTTTTTGCCTGATATCAGATTCAACAGAAACCAAACCAACCCAAACTAACGAACTCAACAAACCAGCCCAGCCATACTGTACACCGGGATCGTAAACAACCGCCAATGCCGACGGGGTTCAGAACCCGTCAACATATTCTTTCAGGGGGAATCGAACGAGGAAAGAAACATCGATACTTTTGCCAAGTGAACCTATTCAAGACTGAGTTGATCGGATATTTAATAGTTCACGTTAGTTCCCCAAGGAGCCATGGTTTTTCGACCCATTGGCACTTCGATACCTTGGTTCAAGTTATTCGTAGGTTGAATATACCTACTCTAATTACGGGACACAGCAGAGATTTGTCTTGGCACATTCTTTTCGAGGAGGATTTTAAATGGGTACAATACACGGTACTAGGGTCCTTCATTAGGGAATCAATCCTATTTGTTTTTGTCTTCATTTCTCTGGGCTTGACATGTGTAGTGTAGATAAATCATACCCCTTTAAAATATACTCAAATATGTCAAGACAAGTCTACCACCTGAGCTGTAAGCCCTAATACACATGGAAAACGCCGTGGGAGGAATAGTTCTGGAAGTCAAGTAATCTTATAATCTATAAATAAGTACTAGCCTCTACTCCGTACTCGTACTCGGAGTAGATATAGATAGACCCGGACGTAAAAATTGTTAGGTAATTTTGGCCCTCGACACTAATTGAATTTAATTTCGGCTTCATGCATTGAGTCCAATCGGTAGGTAAAATTATTAATTGGGGGGTTGCGTCTACCGGGCCGGACTCCGTTTGTGGTAACGCTACGGATGCCCCCGATTTTTAAACGGTTGGTGCCGAGACGGTTGGTGATCCGTGCTTGTTCTTTCGCATTCTGGTCTATGCGTTAGGGGACCGAACGTATCCCGGTGGAGACCATTGATTGTTGGCTGAAGTTTAAGAAGACCAAGTGAAAAAATGGTATGATTAAGGCTGTAATAACATGAGTCTAGCGCTTTTGTCTATGATGTCTATGAAACAGAAACAAAGAATTATCCCATCCGGTGATCCCATCTGCCATCTACATGTACACGTAGCAGAAAGGACCGGCAGTGGTGCTCATGAGATCCTGCATGGCGATCGGACCGCCGTTGGCAAAACCGATATCAATGACGGTGCTCAGCGTGGTGTTGGGGGAGGCAGGGTTGTTCAGGAAGGTTCCGGTACCAGAGATGGCATACAGACGCTTCCACAGGTCCAGGTTCTGCCAGATCCACCACACGCGGTCGATCATGGCATGGTGATGCCAGAAGGCCACGTCACCGGGACTCACATAGACATCGCGACCGGGATCGCCGCCCATGGAATAGTGGCCACCGCCGTGCACACCAATGGAGCCACTACCAGGGATACCCTGCATGGCCATTTGGAAATCCCAGATATCGTCGTTTTCGAGAATGAGCTCCAGGATCTTCGGGAAGGTATTGTATCTCTGCAGGATTTCTGTGGTAAGAGAGCGCTTCAGACAGCGCGGATTGTAGGTGAGCGGGTTGGCCTCAGCGATTAGGTCTCCACCGGGAAGCGCCAGGGCTGCCGGGCCCAGGTTCAATGTGTAATTCTTGAATGGACCGCTGGTGACGCAGCCGCCACCACTGCCAGGAGGGAGGTTGACAGCCGGATAGTTACCCAGGCGGAGCGGGATATCGCCCTGGTTGGGAATGTACTCGCCGTTGCCAGACAGTGAAGTCTCACTGCCATCGAAGACCTGCGACTTCTCCATGTTGTTCACATCGGCACCCCAGTTCCAGTAGCTGGGTCACACAAGACATCGTTAGTCTTACGGATTGAGTTTCCTGAAGAGTTCAGACTTACGGGAAGTCGCCGGTGTATCCGCACTCATCACGCAGCGCTTGCTCAAATTCGAAGGTGAAGTAGCGATGCCAGGCCAAGAAGGTACCCTATGCCATGGTCAATTAAACATCTCTCATTGGAGACAGTCAACCTGGGGTCATACTGTGTAGTGAATGACCTGGGTTTGGTTGATGTGGGTGGCCACAAAGTCATCATAACGAGTTCTGGCACCTGGGGCCAGGTGGGCCGGCGTACGCGAAGGCAACTGTTGAAGGCACAGGACGGAATTGATATAGGCCTTCTTCTGGGGAGCTGAGAAGGCCCTCCAATCGCGGCGAACGCGGAGATTCTGGAATGTGCAGCCTCCACGCTTGCTCTCAGAGTTACCGGCGATGCTGCTGGTCGTGACGTTGTATGCAAAATCGGCCAGTTCGTCGAGTTGGCACGAGGCCACTGCAGTTGAGCTGGACGCAGTGGTGGGCAGAGTAGCCGTGGCCGCCTGCTGAGATGGGCTAGGGATGGCCAAGGTTTGCGAAACCAGCAGTCCCAGACTGAGAACCTGAAGGGCGACCATGATGAGGCTCTTAGTGGGAGAAAAGAAGATGAGGATGAGAAGGAGAGTAGGAAGAAGAAGAACGGATTGGGGAATGACTGTTTATATAACGGGTTTGGCTGTTGTCCCCGTCGGCCTCTACCGTGTAGCGAGACTGCCGGAGATGCAACGGTGTGCAAATAAACTCGGAATTCATGAAACCTCCAAGCCAACTATGGATTTAGCAGGAGATATCGTACCACGTTCTTGACATCCTCATTCATCCTGACTGGAAGTTCAGCTCCGAAAGAGGCCCATCATTGTAACTAGTTCTCGGATGCCCGGCAATAAAAGGACAAAAGCCCTAATTACCTGTTAAGACAAAACGTCTAGGAAAATTAAACCCATCAAGGATCATAGCGGTGCACTGGCTGGGCTTGGACTTGGACTTGACTCCACTGATGGTGGATATGGGGAGAGGGTCCAGTCCAGAATGCGATAGACTCTTATTCGCTGTAACTGTCAGTGCAAGCGGACAATCTCCTAATTTGGGGGCGTGGGTTTGCCGGGTGTCCAGTGGAGACGCGGAACGACTCGGCAGTAGAGTCGGTACTAATAAGATAGTCAAAATTAGCATGTATACTAATAAAAATTAGACCTGGTTATAACTCCTGGCTAGATGTAAGTCATATAAGGTAGTACTGATAGACTATAGATAGTATTGTATAGTAGGACGTAGTAGTCTTAGTACTTTAGTAGATGGTGTCCGGAGTACGGAGTAGAGTCAAGCAACTTTGGCTTAAGAAATAATTTATATTGCTGTGGGATTGTCAAACTTGGCAAACTTGGCAAACTTGACAATCCTAGCGTTCGGGAACTCCTAATCCGTATATCCGCTAATTGTTAAGTACTCCGTACATACATACCTCTAGTAAGGTAATATTTAGAATATATGTATGTACGGAGTATGTATGTACATACATACATACGGATACTTGACGGTACCTAGTCACCCGTGACTTTTTGTTTTTTTCGTTTCTCCCCCCCTTTTCCGTAGATCGAAAGTTGATCGAAGTTCAATCTCTCCACTGATTGTGATCTAGTCATAGCCTGTACCCTGCCGATCAGTCAACCAAACAAAGTCAATCCAATCAAAGAAAATAAAGGAAAGGCCACGATTTCCTCACGATTGGAAGGGATCAGCATGACCGTTATGATGGGCTACAGTTATTCCGACCTCAGTCCCGGTCAATACCTTTTAGTTATACAGCCCCTAAACTTGAAGTTAGTACGGTGTACTCCGTACGGAGTAACCTCAAAGAGGGTTTACCTACAAGTGAAAAGGTGAGATATACGCTCCACTGCCGGAGATTGAGGCCAACAATCTACTAGGTACTAGGTAACAATAGGGATCTATATACGAGAATGCCCCCAGTAGTGGCCTAGTGCCCAAGATTCTCACTTGCACAGTCAGTTACAATAACTCCACCTGCCGGTGATTCCCGAATTAATACTTCTGGCATCTGCCCTAGGTACTATCTAGTTAATAGTCCCATATTTAGGGATAACTAAAGTACGAGTTTAGTATCGACAGTCCCGGTCATTGGTCAGGTTTCGACGCGAGGATATCGAGTGTGCGGCGGTCGAAGTTGGGGCCTTCTCTCGACCCGATCGTGAGATTCTAATACGTCGTAGTGAGAGATTTAGCCGAGATGACCCATGGAAACCAGGAACCAAAGCACTCCGAGATCGAAGAACGGGAATTGGTGCTTGGCAGACTCCAACAAGATGGTCTACCAAGTACGGAGTAGGTACGGAGTACTCCGTACTAACCTTTTCAACTGGTGGGAAACGAAACTTTGTCAGAGAATCTTCAGAGATACTTCTGAACCGAAAGTCGCCCGAACCATACATCTCAGTTTTCGCATCACTCACCTTTCGCATTTAGGAGAAGTTATGCAACTTCTTTTACTTCTGTGACAAGTCCCTGCCGATCTTCATCTTCGTGGGGTTACCTTCATGCTATAATCTCGATCGATGTCCGCCCTCGCCGCCCTTGTCTCCGGCCTCCAGGACCGCTTTTTTGATGACCCCTCGGCGATTGAAGTGCCCTCACAGTATGCCGCTGTCATGTCCGATGGCGCCCATATTGGAGGCGCTGGCCTGCCGGATGAGAACCAAGGACCTCGGATTCTTGCGGGCACAACCATTCCCACCATGTTCGCATTGCTCACAGTGATGGCGCGAATGTACGTTCGAATGTTTGTCATCCGAAACGTTGGCCTCGATGTAAGGAATTTCCAGCACAAGAGCCATTCGATTTAGCTGACTAGCATTTAGGATTATACCATGGTCTTAACCATGGCACTGGTAAGATGTAGTAACATTCGTTTTGTATCGCCTATTCTAACACCTTTGTTCCAGTCTCTCACCGGATGGGCCATTATAATACCAGAAGTCATTTACGGCGCAGGGCGACACACGGTATATGTCCAGGACACGGCCACCAAGGCGATGCATTTGAACTTTGCTACACAAGGCATTTATATGTGGTCGATCGGCCTTGTAAAAGTCTCCATTGGACTGTTCCTTCTGCGTTTTGCCCCTCGCAAGGGCTACAAGATCTTTATCTGGGCTGTAATCGGTAGGTCGATATTCCTTTCCTGGATCCTGGCTCTATACTAACCGGGTATGATGTGCTTACAGTGCTCATGCTCATTTATACAACCTTTTGTTTCTTGGTGCGTGTCAAGGGCGTCCGTCGCCCTTCGATGCCAGATAGGGGTAATCTCTAATCCGTGTACAGACCTTTATTTTCCAATGTAAAGATATCCGGCATGCCTGGGACTTCTCGGTGAAAACGACATGTTTCACGCCCTCGCAACTGCTGAAGCTAGGCTACACGAATACTGGTATGCGCACGATCATCTGCTCCTTCATCTGGTTCTCGCTTCGCCTGACTTTTATAGCATTGAATATCTTGACGGATATTATATTTGCCGTCCTTCCGGCTTTTATGCTAAGGTAGGTTGTGAGATGAGCTTCAGTCGACTAAAGCCAAACCGCTAACCCCGGGTTCCGTTGACAGGCACCTTCAAGTGAATCGCCGGGTCAAAGCTTCGTTGGTTTGTATTTTAGGATTGGGAATCTTGTGGGTCGCCATCCTTCGCGACTGTTATCAGAAAGAAATTGACTTTGTTCCTCTCCAGCGCCAGCGCCGCCGCCTGCGTTAAATTATCAGTCCAGTCCAACTACGGCCGTACGGGTGATTTCCTCTGGGATTATTCTTCACTGACGATCTGGGTTGTGTACGTAGATTGGTCCCACCCTCTCTCTTCAGCTTCCTTCCCTCCACTAATGTATGATCTGTTTCAATAGTGTCGAATCCAACATGGGTATTATCGCTGGCAGTCTACCCACCCTCAAACCCCTCTTCAAGCAAGCCCTAGGCAGCTATGACTCCCAGTCAAAGACTCCCCGCTACACATACGGCAGCAAACAGTACCGACTACACTCGCTATCTCGATCCCGCCAGGGCCAATCCCATCCTCTACACAGCGAACCCCGAAGCCAGATAGAAGCCGAGGAAAGCCACAAGCCATCCCGGGACTTCCCAACGACGACGACCACAACCACATATGTCGGGCCCAATAGCAGCAACTCCAGTGAAGAGTATATCCTGGCGCCTCGTAACGCAGTTGAAGGCATCACATGTACCACGGAGGTGATGGTATCCCATACCTCGGAAGCCCGAAATTCACCACGGGATGGAAACCCCGCTCGGTTCGGTCGAGATGATGCAGTTTAGAGTAGACATTTGACCTTTTATGGGATCTATATTTCTGACGAAATCCATGACTTGGGACTATTAAACCAGGGTTCCGGAAAATCCATATGGTAGAAGAGATATTCTTGTAACATTTCTACTGATAACTTGAATAATAGTAATATATCGAATACACTTAATACTGAAAGCTGACGGGTCGACACATGGAAAAGGGTCGCAGGTGAAAGTTCTAGTTTTTTCTTTTCCTACCCGCTCATTGGCTTAGAGCACATGGTTATTTCTATAATGTTCAAAAACCGTCTTCGAAGAACCCTACATCATTTCACTTGGTGAAATAACTTACATCTACTAATGATATGAATGGTTCATTTTGCTGTTGTGACGCTCGAGATCCTTTATGGTATTCTCAATTACTAATATGACGAAATCCAAAAGGGACAAACTTTGCCAAGGGAAATACACCTTGAAGCTTAGCATGCTTGAGTAGATGTATCGTGTAGATAGTTATGGAATCGCTAGAAAGATATCGTTGGACTACAATCACTTTGACGTTGATGTTCATCTGTATATATATAGTACGGTGTAGTATCTTATGTAAAGTAACAAGATGAACACTCCCCCATTACTGACTGCTTAAAAAGACATCAACATGACACTCAAACTCTGATTCGAAGATGCGAAATGTTTACATCCATAACATAACATGACCATTAGCGCTGCCGTGCGTGCGCATTCTCAATCGTGACTGCTTCGGCCTTTTCATTACCCACGTTCGACTGCGATACCTGCATTTGCTTCTCACCCCGAATCAGGTCCTCGCCGTGCGTGACATGGTTGGCACCACCGAAGAGTGCATCAATTTCTTCCAGAGGAACTTGTTTGGTTTCGGGGATCAAAAAGAACACAAACACTGCTAAGAGGAAGTTGATACCGGCAAACATATAGAACGCGTAGAAGCCGCAGTTGTTGAGAAAGGTCGGGAAGAACTGCTGGACGATGGCATTGGCAACATTCTGCGTCTGAGATGCCATTCCCACCGCCTGAGCTCTAACGTTCATCGAGAAAATCTCCGATGTCCAAATCCACACGGTAGCTCCCCAGGAAGGTTTGTCTAAAGTGCAACGTTAGCAATTGACATAGTTGTCCGTGCTCGACGGGGACATACAGAAGAGAATGAATAGGAAGAGCAAGAATACGATCGATATGCCCACGGACGTGCTTTTACTTCCATTTAGTGATGGGGTTTCGGTTTCGACTGCTGCAACGATGATCATGCAAATTCCCATCCCAATGCCACCCGCAATTAGAAGGAATTTACGACCAAATCGATCGATAACCCAGACAGCGTTCAGCGTGAAAAAAATCCCAAAAGTCGCATTAAGAGCGTTGATGAGAGCAATCTGACCGGCGTTATGGAACACCTTTTGGTAGATCTTGGTAGAGTATGTGTTCAGTGTGCCTTGTCCGGTGACCTGCTGGCCGGCATTAATGATTAGGGCGAGAGCCATACGCTTGCGGAGAGATTTGTCTTTCCACAGAGCAGCATAGCTTCCTGAAATAGCTTCCTTTTCGTACTCGATAGCTTCGCGGATTTTCAAGAGCTCTTCCTCGACCTCTTCAGGTTCCCGAATTCTTTGGAGGGCGGCACGGGCTTTTTCAACGTCATTGTTCCGTTGGATGTACCTGGCCAATAGTTAATAAACATAATACTTCATCAGCTTTAGGGCACTTACCAACGCGGGGAGCCTGGGATGGTCGGCAGAAGCACGAGAATTAGGCAAGGAACTAGGAGCTGAAAGATGACGACCAACTTCCAGTCCCATTCTCCCAGATTCTCCTTGTGTTTTGTGCACCCGTAGTTAACCCAGAAACAAATGAAGGCCCCAACTGAGAAGAACATTTGCCAGAAAGTCATAATCTTGCCACGAATTTCCGCTGGCGCTAGCTCGCCAATGTAAATTGGACCCGAGGCTGTTAGTATGATTGATACGTTAGCCTTCGAAGCTTAATTCAATTATAGGTAGAACAATGCGGCTTACTCAGAGCAATGCCTTGACCGATACCGATGATGCATCGCCCAGCGAGGAAACATGCAATGTTACCACGAGGAGCCCAGGTCTGCATAAATGTGGAAGCGATCACCAGGACACAACCGACTCCCATTCCGACCTTACGACCTAGAAAGTCTGCTATGGGGCCACCCAGGAAGAAACCACCAAATATGGCACCCACGGTATAAGCTGTGTTGATAGCTCCGATCAAGTTAGAGTCTGGGTGGTTGAAATAGGCAACCCAGTTCTTCGAGCCTTGGACAGAGTTGTATACCGATGCATCGTATCCGTAGAGGACCATACACGCCGCGGCGACGCAAGAGACGTACCTAGAATGACTGTGAGTTTCAATTATCAGGATTGCGAGTGATATACACGGACCAGTTGTAACCTCTTTTCGAGAGCGTGAATTGGAACACCATGATTGCTGCGTTGCAGCTCCCGCTAATATGAGACTAGAGTGTGACAGTTCCAGAGTTCTCTTTTATTAGATGGTCACTTGTGTAGAGAACTGTTTCTAGCAGTCACAGAAACCCCAGTACTATGCGGAGATGGTAGGAATTGGCACACGAGAGAATGGATTTGAAAAATTCGTCCACTGCGGCCCTGGGCTACTATATATAATCGTCCGACTCATCAGGGAGTTGATAGACAGAAAGATGGACTGAAGCAACGCTATTCGTACCAGAACCACGAGACGCAACCATAATATCTGCAGCCTTTCAGCCACATTAAAGGCCAAGCGAACTCAACCAATCCTCCCCAGCAATAATCGCATCCTGACATTGGACACTCAGACATCTCAGTGGTGGGGTATCCGGGGAAAACAAACCAAATGAAGCGAGCTGTTGAGACATCGCTAAAATGGACCGGGGGAGTCTGGGGAAACCAGGCTGAGATTCGAGGAATTTCTCAGCCATCGAAAAAATGTTTCCACGAATCAGCGGCAGCAAAGCCGGGGGATAGGTTGAATGATACTAGTAGTAGTAGTACTGGAGGAATCCACCAATTGAGACTGGTATGGGGGCCCATGGCGATCAAATAAAAACTGGGAAAAAGAATGGTAAAGGAGCCGACGTGTAAATGTCGATTGCGATTCACGTGTATTGGGATTCACGTGGCGAGAGAAAGGAAGTCACACGCCGCCACCTCTGTATTTATTTACCCTTTTCTTCCATTCAGCCTAATTACTACCTAGTAATACTTACTACGGACTATAGCTCTCCATCTACCTTTCTAAAGTAGTACTCCGTACTTTCCAACAAATAGTCCAGAACATTTCTACTCTGATTTCTCACAGTCTAGCTACTTTGGTTACCTTGATTATCGTCACTGAATCTCGCTTGCTTCTTGTTCCTGGTCATAACATATCTCCGGAGACTTGCATTCGAGGCTCGAGGTAATACAGGGACTCTCTCATTCACTGTCTCGCTGGTCTCATAGGTGGACCCGTGTGGATCCAAGTCGAATACATCTCGTATCCTCTTGCGAGGCTCTCTAGTAAAGAGGCCAAGGCGATTGAGTTTTGTTTTTGTCATGGAGTGATTTGATTCGGAGTTTTCTGTATCACCCATAAAAGGGTTATATCCTTTCCGAAGACTCAGTCTACTATACGATGATGCAGGTATTGGGGTCGCCTTAGCATGAGGAAGAGCTGAGGGGGGGAAATTCTCTGCGATAGGAGTTCCAGATGTTTGGCTTTTGCGTTGGTACTTGTACGAATGTACCAAGTACATGAGAACGGTCATCAATGCGAGAAGTCCCAGTAGCATGTAAGCCGAGTAGAAGTTCTGAAGTACTCCAACTTTTCGTATCTCACATCGGTCCCTTATAAGTCTCAGATCCCTTTCTGTTGCGGACATGTCGCTTAAGGTACGAATCTTCTGCAGGTCGTATCCTTCGCAGGATAAATCCTGACAACGCACCTTCAAGTTGTGGAGACCATCTTGATAGAGATTTGATTGAGCGTCTCTCTGTACATAACAGTTGTTCGACCCGGTATTGACGGTCACGATTTGCACAATTCGATCTCGAATGGCCGCTAGGACCCTTGTAACAATTCCGATGCCAAAATGAGTAGGAGTGTTTGGTCTAAAAGTGGAATAGGGCTCGTTAAATTCTGACTGACTCTCATGTACTCGCTGTGGGTCAATTTGTCTTGGTAGAGACTTGTGCTCATCTTCCTTGACCAGCCCCAAAGAAAATAAAGTGTATACTTGCTCTCTGTCGTGGAAGAACGAGTTGTCGGGCTTCATAAATAGGACCCTTTTCAAGTTATCCTGGCGTCCTTGCAAGATCAAGTTGAGAGGCGAGTTGATAATAAGCTTCACCAACGACCTCGGATATGCCATGCCGCTCAAGTTCACCCCGAGAACCGGCCCTGCTTCCGACGCCAGGGTACAGTTGAAAGATATCTCACAACACAACCCATCCGATCGGTATACCTTTAAAAGCGTGATATGATCCAAGGTATTCTGGATGCAGCTGATACAGTATGGAATACTTCCTCGATCTGGCATGCAATGGACTGCCAGTCGAGAGTACTTGGACCTGATGGAAGTCACATCCAAGAATACCGTGACATATAGAAATGCAAAGGGGCGTTGTTGGGCATACATGGCAATAATATAGGAGATCAAGCAATCCTAACAGATGCTTCTAGCACACAACCCGGGTACTTCTGTAGATCTCTGTTCGATATACAATGATCGATGCTGTGTCATGCTTCAAGTTCCGAGTCAGGAAATTGAAGACTACTGAATCTTCGAAGTTCGGGGTAGTAGCAATCAGAAACTTTGATTATAAGGAAACCGCATCTCTTCATGTTGATATGATGTTAGGTATCGTCAAACTTGGAAGATGATATACCCATAATTTGGGAAGTTGCATCCATACACTAGCAGGAGTAGGTACAGTATCATGTGGTTCCTTCTTCGATAAGAAGTTATATTCTAGCTTTTACATTATCGATGTGACAACCTACGCAGAAAAGATCCATGGAGCAGATCAGACGGTGTCTATTGAATCAATAGAGAAGCGTATAGCTATGGTACACCGTACTACTTGTATTTTTCTGAATGTCAAGATTTCGAACCTGATATTAACCCAATTCAGCAATATAAATGGATTGGATATGAATCATGTATCACGTGATCTCGTGACGAACCAACGCGAGTCACGCGATCCATCGCAGCTTATCATTTAATCAGATATCCTTCAATCTTTCATCCTCCTTCTCAGTTACGGATACGCACTCCATAATTGTCTTCATCTTCTTACTACCTTCATTACATCCTACAGAACCCCCACCTATTGCGTCATCACTGATGCCCCGCACTTATGGTAAGGCAAAGCAAACGCGACTTTCTTTTGCTCCGATAGTCTTGTCGCAAGATTCTGCCGAGAATCTCGACGAAAAAGGCGGTTGCAAAGCTACTCTACGCTATGGACATCCATCAATGCCTACTGTCCGTAGCTCTCGATCGCATATAAATGATAAATCAAGCGAAAGAATGTCGCCTGAACCCTTTGTCGTGAAGAAGTCCTCATCGGATGAGGAAACCTCCATACTAAAACCAGAGCCATTGGAAAAGTCCTCTCGCAAGAAGAAGAGGACGGAGAAGAAGGATAAAAATAAAAAGAAAGAGAAACAGGAGGAAAGGGGCAAAAGTAAGTATATTGGACCTTAACTTGTGGAGGTGTCTTGCGTTAACTCCATGGAGAATCTGCAGGTGAACCATCAGTGCCTTCTAAGTCAGGCTCCAAGTTACCTACTCAACACGAAAGCGAAAGCGACGAGGATGAAGCTCCTACTAGTGCCCGGAAATTAAGGGAAGGGCGGGCATTGAAGCGGAAGAGATCTCAGACCCCGTCCGATACTGCGCATTCCCCACCTCAGGATCCTTCACCTTCTGCGAAGTTCGAAGACAGCGATGCGGGTAATATAGTCGCTCGGCCTCGGCGGAAACTGCGGCGAGGCTCCGTACCTCAGCCTACTATTGTCCTAGACGATGATTCCGACGAAGAACCTTCTTCAACCCCAGCCAGAAGACGAAAGAACACCATCAATTCTCAACTACCGCAGACGCCAGAACGCAACTTGGATCAAGAAGAGCTAGATATCAGAGAGGACCTTCAGGATCTTCAAGATTCAGGTGGGCTTATGTCTTCGTTTCAAAATTTGCATTTCCTTGCCATGTTGACCTACTTAGTGGTAAAACACACACGAACCAGAGGGCGACTGGCCAATTCGGCGCGAGCCCAAAGACAGCAACACTTAAAAGAATTACGCCGCCGGAGGACTGGCAGAAAGGAGATGGATGAGGAGAAACCAGATACTGCACGAAGCGCATCAGAAAGTGAGAATGAAAGCGATGACGAAAGTGAGGGGGAAAGTGAAGACGGAAGCACCATTCAACAACCCCGATTCCATCAGCAGAGAGAAGATAGTGACGTTGAATCCTCTGTGCCAAGCGACGAAGATCTTGATCGTTACGAAGACGATTTCGTCTTAGAAGATGGCGCACTGGGCGCACCCACAAGCCTTGAAGAGATGCCATTCGAATTCTCCCGCCATGCCTACAAACAACTGAAAGATTACTTTCAAGATGCAGTGGAATGGATGGTATTCAATCAGCTTGACCCGGCCTTTGCTCGCTCTAGCCCAGTCTACCAAGCTGCTTTCATAAAATTAGACGACGAAGTGAAGGGTCGAACGGGATCACAGTTAGTATCCTCGGTATGGAACGCCAACTTCCGCAGAGCACTCATGGCAAGGCCTCATATGGAGGTTACCGCATATCCAACGATAGAGGATCACTCTTGCGATGCCTGTAATCGATCCGGTCATCCGGCTTCGTCCGACATCAAATTATACGGAAAGGCATACTCACTAGAGACACTTGAGCCGCTATCAGACGAAAACAGCGACGAAGACGACGGTCAAGAGAGAGATCGAGATGGACATGTTCTCCCTGAAGAGAGCACTCGCTTTTTGTTAGGAAGGTTCGTTTGATTCTCGTCGCTCTCCTTCTCTCCCTCCATCTCGAACGTTGCTCACATCCGAACATCCAGACACTGCAAGAACAAGGCCACCATGGCTCACACTCTAATTCACTGGCGCTTCCACCTCAATGAATGGGTAACTGATCACCTTGACCGCATGGGTTACCTGACCGATGAGGAAGTACTGAAACGTAGCCGCTGGAGTCAAAGGAAAAAGTCGAAATATGCTACTGAAACCGTCGGATTGATGATTTATGAGGGTGAGGTTAAGAAGCTCTGGAGAGATTTCCACATAAATCTAAGAACGGCTAGAGAATCAATGGTATGCCCATTCCGTCAAATTCTCACCATATTGGATACCGCATAGGATACAGACTAACGCCCGAATAGACGCTTGGTTAATGACGTCGTCGAATTCTCTTCCTCTTCTTCCTGTTCATATCTTTACTCGAGATACTCTCCACCAAAATGCTTGATAAGCTCACTTTGGATCGCAACTTTTTGTTTTATCCCTCGACCTTACGCTATGTATATACATACGCCCGGATTCATGATTCCTTTCATGCGACCCGTTCTTCCCTGCTTCTTGTTTATATTGATGAAATTATTTGATGCGCTCTGTTGATACCCACGTCTGGAATTCATCCGAACACTTGCCCTTCCTGATTCAGCTCTCTATTCTACCTTTCAGATATTTACCTGGCATGATGAAACAACCGGCCCTCAGGGCTTATCGGATATCAAGCCGTATTTGCACAGACCCTTCTAGAATCATTCATATTCCATTATCTAGAAACAAATGTCGACAAAGTAAGTACCAAAGACATCAACGAAATGGAAAAAGGGGAAAGGAATCAGTATGGGTTATACAAATACATGCATTGCCCGCTCCAGGACTTCCAGAAACAGAGGCATGAGGGAAGAAAAAAAGGTACACAGAAGGATCAAAGACGCCGAAAATGACAGACGGACTAATGCCATATCCATAACCATTAAGTCCACGATTTTGTAATTGCCGCGCCGGCCCAAACCCGTGAATTATATTTTGAGAATCTTAGGCGATCCTTCAAATCAATTGCGTTGTATGCCATTCTCAAAACGGATGTGAATATGCCCGTGGTCATGGGTTGCCGTTTTGATTTAAGTTTTACTATGTAATATTTTGTCTTAATCCATTCAAGGCGTGGTTCGATTCGTGGAGTCATTGTTGATGCATCGTATTCAGCCCCAGGCAAACCGATGTCATACAATGCTGCAGGCGTTACAGCAACAGGCGGTTCAAGTTCAAGCATAGACTATAGGTTAAGACTGTTGATGGCTGATCATCGCCACCTGCTGCGGCCATTGCCTTCGGTAGCGATGTCCATTTACAGGGTAGGTTGAGCCTGTTTCTGCTCCTCGGAGGTCAAACCAGGAGTGAGCATCTGCAAGGAAGATTTGGTCAGCATTTATCCACAGGATAAAATAAGTCAATATGGGGAAGGGTGAATATTCTAAACATGAAGGGCTTCTGCCTTGTTGGCGTGATCGTCAATGGGTAAGAGTTTTCACCAGGTCCCGGCCTTGGGGCGCAATCGGATGATAAGGTGAATAAGGGTGGTGATGGCGAGAACCGGGCATAGAAAATGCACAACAGCACGAAATTTCAGTTGTGACCTACCTCGTTGGCACCCTTGATCATACCCTGCTCACGTTCCATCTGCACATACTGCTCCTCTTCCGCATAGGCGAGAGCGAATGGGATACCAACAAGGAAAGCGCTGGTGCTGATAACCCACAGTGCCCGACCGCTGAATGTGAGACTGGACTTTGTGAATGAGGTGATGGAGGAAACTGTGCTGGTAACCTGGCGGCGAGCGGAGGGAGGGATAATATCTTTCAGGGCGTACAGACGCTCGTACAGGGTCTCGCCATCGAGCTCGACATCAAAGTCCTCGGAGATCTCAGACTCTAGATTAGATTGACTCGTTAGAAAGTTGATTGAACGATGGCTTTGTCAAGCTGGAATCGAGGTGGCTATGGCCGCGTGTTTGGGTCACCAGCATGGTCGGCGCAGTAAGTGTCGCTAGAGACACATGATGGGAGGGAGCGTGTTCCTCTCGCGCACACGGGACAATAACAACCCCAATCCAATGAAATCCGAAGGAAATCACCAAAGTACTAACCGGTGTCAGTGTAGTCTTCGTCCTCGTCATCCGAGGCAAGAAGAATGTTGTTCTTGCTGGTCTGAGGCTTCTCCTGGGCGTAGTGCTCGTCCTCAACCTCTGTGAGCTGAACCATTTTGACTATTGGTGATTTAATGAGATAGGAGATTATAAAATATATGAATGGACGAGGGGAATCGACAGCGTTACGGTGGTGGATGGAGTAGAAGTCGAAGTTGAGAAGTGACGGAAGATTGATGGGAGTTAAATTGCGGATTCAATGGACGTCCTTTCCAACTTTTTTCCCGAGCCAAACGGAGCTAAAAGCGGCAATGAATTGCAGCCCCAAAGAATACTATAGAAAGATCGCTGCTTTATTTGGTCATACAAATATAAATTGACGACGACGGAAACCGGTAGAATACTGATGATCTGGTACACATGAATTAATGTTATTCATTTTATTACGTAGAGGGAAGAACAAGGCCGGGCTTTTCGCCCTTCTCTTGAATATATACTATACAACTACTCCATAGCAACAGTTTCTATCTATCCAACCACCCCCCCAAACCATTCATCTCCTCCCCAGATTCCACCGGGCGATGCGTTCTTGAATCTCTTCCCACGGGAAAGCAGGAAGTGTATATCCCTCCAGTTTGCCTTCCTGCAGAACAACAGTCGGCTTACCGGTACCTTGTCCCTTGTTCTGAACGTTACCGCCGAAGACCTGCCGAGCAACCCGGCGTAAATCCTCCACAGTTACTGCATCGATACGATCGCACATCTCCTTCGGACCAACTTTCCGGCCGTACATCAGGATTTGGCGTCCGAGGTCCTCCAGCTCGATCATTCGCGACTCGAGGTTCATGAGTAGAGAGGAACGAAGCTGATTCTTTGCACGGTTGACTTCCCGTGCCTGCAAGGCCATATAACCGGTGTCGAGAGTCAAGGCCTGCAATTCGCGACACATTACTTCGAGCATCTGGGTCACCCGAGTCGGACTGCACGACGCAGAGATTCCGAAGATGCCGCTATCGGTATAACTGTGATTGAAAGCAATACAGCTCTCAACCCATCCATGCTGGTTGAGCACGTTTGTATAAAGGCGTGAGTACATTCCTTTGCCAGGTCCGCCGGCCGAGAAGGATCCGCCACCACCGAGAAGTGTCTGGAGGGTTGCAAGCGCATAGATGTCAGGGCTCGAAATGGGAAGAGCCTCGAAGGCGAGATGAATATAGCTCAAACGAGGGAGCATGGGGTTCGCCGGGGGAGTGATTGGAGGAAGACAGTCGAAGCCACCCGTATAATGAGCAGGACGTGTCAAGTTGGATGTTAACGACTCCACAAAAGAAGGGTCCACCGACGCCGCAGAGCTGTTCTGTTTCTGTGATCCGGAGAGATTTTGGAAGAACGGAAGTTTGGAAAGGAGACCAGACTCGGACTTCGGAGATGTAGGGCCGCTTGATATGGTAGACGACTGGGTGAATTGGGGGATTTTAGACGCCTTCCTTTTCTCTACGACTGACGTGGAGTTCGATAAGTTAGTATCAATGCCAGTCCCAGATAGAACAGGGCCATTGTTCGACGTACCCCTCTGCATGTCACCGAAGTACCGCTCCGTGAACTTGACTGCTAAATCATGCGGCACACCGACGAACGAAATGACCATCCTGTCAGGATTGAAGAAAACTTCCCGGTACTTTTCCACAGTTGCCTTATTGATCCGTCCCAGTCTCTCCTCTGGACACAATAGGGAGTTCCCTAACGTGTTGTCCTTGAAGGCGGTCGTATGTACCAGCTCCGGCAGGATGAGCTCCGGCTTGGCCCAGATCTCATTAATCTCATATAGCGCCGTAGCCAGCTGCAGTTGGACTTCTTCCTCTCTGATTAGAGGATCACGAACTGTTTCCGCCAAAAGCGCAAGAGTCGTTGGGACAGTCGAGTTGAAACTGGCGGACTGGTACATCAGAGTTTCTCGAGAAGAGGCGCAATGCATATTTCCCCCCAGGCTCTCGACAGTCTCAAGCATCTCATCGCTAGATCGTGTCTTGGTTGACTTGAAAGCCAACCTATCCATTATGTGGCTAACTCCTCGCAAGTTCTCATCCTCGTATCGGGAACCGGCGTCGACGTAGACTCCAACCCCCGAGAAGGGTCCTGGTAAAGACTCGGTAGCGACACGGATTCCATTTGACAACGTGGTAATCTGATCAAGTTCGACGGGGTCCTATTGGTATTGTAGAAGACACGAGGTTAGTTGAAAAGATAGAACCAAATTAACACTACGGCATTTCGGTATTACCTTGGAACTGCACTCAACAGTAGCGAAGCTTCTTGAAGCCGAGCGCGACACGCGGGCAAGTGGCCTCGCAGAATCAACAGCCCGCAATACTGAGCGACGCATCTTGTCAGACTTGAATTGAAGGGGTTCGGAGGAGAACGAGATTTTGTGTTTTCCGAGACCACCGCGAGGATGGATTTGTATTTAAAGCCAAGACACTGGCTTATCTAATCGGGTCTGGAGCAGCGCTTTTCGTCTGTTTACAATGATCTACTGCAAGCAATCCACATTGATGTCGATAATTCTGTTAGTAGGCTTGTCTAGATCCTTAATTCAGGTGTGGCAACATGTTTTTCTCTCTTTTTCTCCATTGTGCCTGTCCTGGAATTGTCATTTATATTGTATGTACTACGGAGTTTGAAACAATGAACCGCTGCTCAAGTCACCATCAATTTATTATATAACACTAGTTCTACCAAGTAAGATTTTCTATGGGCGCACAGTTGGTTGTATAGTATGTGGGTCAACTGAAGATCCTACGGGTTTCTCGTAGCCCATGCTCTATACCAGTCTAGACAAGAGGCATTCGCAACACTGGCGCCAATCTTGATATTCAACCCGCACAGAATCTGTTTCACAGCGTTCTCCACTTTCTTGCCATTAGACGTGACGGGAATCTCCAGGCAAGCGTCCACAACTGTCGGAACATGACGAGGGCTGAGTGCCTTGCGGATTGTAGCTTGAATACGCGCCGCGAGCTCAGGGGGCATGGTATTTCCCTGCGAGGCTAGCTTCACAAAAAGGATGACCGTTTCATCTGTATCAATGCCTTCTCGTCTCCGTCCAATGCATAAGGAATCCTCTACTTCCTCTGCGAAATACTTGAGCAGAATGTTGTATATTTCTGCGCTCCCGAATCTAACCCCGGCCGGTTTCAGGACGCCATCGCTCCGACCTAGCATGAACACTCCTCCTGTCTGAGGATTCAAGCGCACGAAATCCCCATGATGCCAGACTGACGGTCCAAGAACGTCAAAGTAACTCTTGCGGTACTTCTCCGCTCCAATAGCCCCGGGTGGCCAGAACATGACAGGTTGTGCAGCGAAAGGCTTTGTACAGACGAGATCGCCGGGTTTGCCCGAAGTACTGATGTCTTTACCTGCATAGTCATAAACAGAAACGGCCATTGCTAGGCAGCGGCATTGAATTTCACCCTTGTAAACAGGCAAGATAGGACAGCTGCCACAGAACAATGACAGAATATCGGTCCCGCCCGTGATTGAACCCAGCATGATATCAGAGTGAATTGACGAGTAAACATATTCAAATGTAGAGGGCGCCAGCGGAGAACCAGTGCTAAATATCGCTCTCAACGTTTGCAACGTTACCGGCCGGTGAGGGTGCTTCCGCGGATTGAGTGAAGCCTGCTCTAAAATGGACAGGTATTTTGCTGATGTCCCAAAGTGTGTGATTTTTAGTTCATCAATCAGACGTGGCATAGCCATCTCCCCATTTCCCCCTTCAGGATCAAATGGCCGGAAAGGGGAACCATCATACAAAATAACGGTAGCGCCACTGGCCAGCCCGGAGACCAGCCAATGCCACATCATCCAGGTGACAGTGGTAAAGTAGAATAAGCGGTCTCCTGGCCGAATATCGCAATGGAGCATGTGCTCCTTTTTATGCTGCAACAACGTTCCAAGCGATCCATGTACAATAGGTTTGGGTGCTCCTGTTGTACCAGACGAGTAGAGTATATAAACGGGATGACCAGGTTCCAGGCTTGCAAACCCGAGAGGAGCTGAAGGGTTGCTGGCAGCAGACAAGAACGACTCATATGTCGATGCTTTGCCCTGGACCGGTGACAGCTCCTCAAGGCTGATCTGGTGGGACTTGATTGTTTCGAATACAATAAGCAGCTCCAGGCGTGGCAGTTCAGGAACGATTTGGCCGATTTTGGTTTCTGTCCCGTGCACCTTGCCATTATACAAGGAAGCATTGTCAACGAATAGAACCTTCGGTTCTATCTGCTTCAGACGCTCTAATACTGCGTGCACACCCGTGTCGGGGGAAACACCTGTCCAGAAAGCTCCTATGGATGTTGTGGCCAGCATTGCGACAACGGTATTGGTATGGTTGCCTAGAAACCCTGCCACACGATCCCCAACCTGTAGGCCTGCTTCCTGTAATGAATTCGCACATCGCTGAACGCGTTCACGTAGCTCTTTCCATGAGACGTACTCTCGTTCCGACTCTGTAACAGCGATTATGGCCACGGAATTCTCATCCGGCGCGCTAGCTGGGTAGAGAAGGTTCTCGGCGAAATTCAATCTACTTCCCTCGAAAAAATTCGGCCGAGGAAAGAGGAGCTGATCAGAGTCTAAGACCTATACTATTGATCAGAAACTTTGCCGCAGAGTAGTCACGACCGAAGATGTGTGGCAAGAGAATTGTAAATGCTCACGCGATCATATCGTTTATGCGATTTAATCGCCGTATAGTGCCATAACTGCTCCCAGAAGCTCGCAGGCTCTGAGATGCTCCAACGCCAAAGGTCATCGTAATTATTCAAGGACAGCCCGTGCTCTGCATTTAACTTCTTCATGAAGTTATATATCTGTGTGTCTTGCGGGGAGGAATGCCGCCATAGTTCTTCCGAACCAGAATAAAACCCATCAGAGGACATGGTCAAATGCGATTAAGATTGATATGATGATAACCCTAACGAGTTAGTATCATATGTTCTTTTGATCGTTTTTTCTCTGACCGTCGAGTAGGCCAAGATTCAATCGAACCAGTGCAATCAGCCAGGAGACAGGCACGATTCCAAGTATTAGTACCTCGCGTTTGGAACGTCGGACAGTCAGACTACTAATATGGCACGGCGTACAATTGAGCTATCCATTGGTTGCTAAAAGGAAACAATTGATAGGGAGTATACGGAGTAATCATGGACCTACTAGATAGAAGTACTCCGTACGGAGTACATGTTCAAGGCCTAATCCGGAATCGTGGGGGCGGGAGATTTCGGAGACGGAGGACAAGAACGACGCAGTCCTAGTCGATACTATGCGATTTAAATGTTTACTATGATTGCCGGATTAAACAAACTTTGGTTCCTGAGTAGTTTACTAGTCAAGCTGTCAAAGATGATCTTCAAATATATAGCGGCAAGCATAACGAAAATCTCATGGATATATCGATTGTGTTGTATGTACTCCGTACTGTGCAGTGCAGATGGTGGTTACTGCCTCAGAATCTTGCTTACTCGGTAGTAGATAATGCTCACTAATTCTTTCAATACCTTGCGTTGCCCCTTTCTGGGGATTTTGATTATGAGTACTCCGTACGGAGTCTACGGAGTTATGTATGTACATACATACAGTACGTAGTACTCCGTAATAGAGCGAGAGAGAAAAAAATTGCCTCAGGGGCTGGTATTTTTACTGTTACTAAGAGTATGATAACCTGATCTTCCGGGGCAAGATGCAACAATGAGACCATACCGTACGGTACTATTGGTTTATCCTCCCAAGGTCAGGAAGATCCACTCTCGGAGATGGAAGTCCTTTTTCTTTCCCAACATTGGGATCCATTTAGGATTTTAGCTGTGGGTTATTTTTGTCTCCTCACGCAAAATATATTAGTAGTATCTTCTTTCTTTCTTTCTTTTCCCTTCGGTCTTCATTCAAATTGACAAGAGATTCAATATTTTTTAAAGGGCCCCGTGCCCTCCAAGTCTACGTGCAGAAAAGGTCTGTGCCTTTTACATTACCACTGAAATTACAGGACCACCACTCCACTCTCACTCAGTTTGTCTCCTCGTCGTGGTATAATGAATGTACTGTACGGATACTGGCGGGAGATTTGGTAGTCTTTTCTTTTTCTCTTTTTTTCTTTTTTTCATCCCATCGTGTTGATACGCCCTCGCATCACCTGAATAAGTACATGAGAATTTCGCATGCTGGCCTGGATTGCCGCTGACTGCTTTCCTACCGGTATTTCAGATTATCATCGCTATCCTGGTGTCATTTCCTTTCTACCTATTGCTTCGGAGACATTGAAACTAAAAGGAAGATTGGTCAACAAAAGATAAGATCACATTCGTGTCGGAAATCCATTGCCTCTTTTCCTCTCAAAAGTAGCCTCCTATTTTCGTTCTTCTCGGAAACGCGGTACAATATTTTTTTTTTTTTTTTTTTCGCTCCCGGATCGGTGTTCTTCCCATCTTTATTGTTTCCGACTGGCAGTTTCCCTTGCAATGCCTCGTCGATCCACCAACTCTTCCGCCAACGACCCCTCCAACGCGCAATCCTTCTCACCTAACACTGGAAAGGGTGGTATCGCCTTCAAGGCACCCACGACTAAGCCCAATCTCTTGAGTCAATTATTTTCGACCTCCCCGAAGTCTAAATACGAGCTTCGCCCTGCGAACGCGGTTGTCAAGGGAGCTACGAATAGTGGGAACCATCATCCTACTTCGATCAGCTCAGCTTCACTATCGTTACCGACTATTTCTCTCTCGACTGCTACTGCGGGAAATCCCAACATGGACGAACCGCCGACCACGCTCTTCCAGCCCCCATCGCCGGAAGAGGCCCGTCGCCAGGCCAAACAAAATGCGCAGTTTGGCCCCATCGGCCACCCCAGCCACCGGTATTCCAGTCAACATCCTGGTGGTGTCTTTCCCGTGCCGATAATGGATGAGCCACCCTATTATTATCTTCTCACCACCTACATTAGTTACTTAATCCTAATCGCATTTGGGCATGTCCGTGACTTTTTTGGAAAACGCTTCCGTGAAGAGAACTACCGACACCTAAAACCCCGGAATGGATATGGTGCCCTCAACAGCGACTTCGATAACTTTTATGTTCGCCGCCTCAAGCTGCGCATCAATGACTGTTTCGACCGGCCTGTGACGGGTGTTCCCGGGCGCTACATCACACTGATCGATCGTGCAACTGATGACCACAACAAGCATTTTTATTTCACTGGAACCACCACCGATACACTGAACCTAAGCTCGTACAATTACCTTGGCTTCGCTCAGTCCGAAGGTCCATGTGCAGACATCGCCGAAGAGTCAATCAGAAAATATGGCATCACCTCTCCTAGCACCCGAGCGGAAGTTGGAACACAAGACCTTCACATGGAAGTAGAGGATCTAGTCGCTAAGTTTGTGGGCAAAGAGGCGTCAATGGTCTTCTCTATGGGTTTCGGCACTAATGCCAATATTTTCCCCGCTCTTGTCAGCAAAGGCTGCCTTATTATCTCTGATGAACTGAATCACGCATCGATTCGCTTTGGTGCGCGTCTTTCTGGAGCATCTATTGGCATGTTCAGGCACAATGATATGAAGGACCTAGAGGTCAAGCTCCGGGAGGCTATCAGTCAAGGTCAACCCCGTACTCATCGACCCTGGAAGAAGATTTTGGTGGTCGTGGAAGGTCTCTATTCGATGGAAGGGTCAATGTGCAACCTTCCGGGCCTGATTGTATTGAAACGACGCTACAAATTCCATCTTTTTGTTGATGAAGCGCATTCAATCGGTGCCATTGGACCGAAAGGTCGTGGTGTGTGTGACTACTTCGGCATCGATACAAATGAAGTGGATATCCTCATGGGAACCTTCACCAAATCTTTTGGTGCTAATGGAGGGTATGTTGCTGCTGACAAGATAATGATCGATCAGCTCCGTGCAGCCAATTCCGGAGTTATTTATGGAGAATCGCCAGCCCCCGCGATTCTGGCCCAAATCTCGTCCGCCCTTCGTATCATCAACGGTGAAATTATTCCAGGTCAAGGTGAAGAGCGACTGCAGCGGTTGGCCTTCAACTCTCGATATCTCCGTCTGGGTCTGAAGCGTCTTGGCTTTATAGTGTACGGCCACGATGATTCACCAATTATCCCAGTACTACTCTTCAACCCTGCTAAAATGCCCGCCTTCTCCCATGAGATGTTAAAGCGGAAAATATCTGTCGTTGTCGTCGGTTATCCTGCCACCCCCCTGGTGTCCTCTCGTGCTCGTTTCTGCGTCTCTGCCGCGCATACAAAAGAAGATCTCGACCGAGTCCTGACTGCTTGTGATGAAATTGGGAATGTTTTGCAACTCAAATTCTCGACTGGTGTTGCTGGTGGTGCCCTCCCATTGAACGAGGACGCGACCCCTCCTCCGGAGATGGAGAAGGAATGGCGTCGCAAGCGAGACCCCGTTACTCCTCCCCGGTGGCGTGTCGAGGACGTTATCAGGCGTGGTGTCCAGGATGTCAAAGGCCCACTGTATTAGTTCGTCATTATTACATTCGGCATTGTTGCAAATTTGTTTAAGGGGTTTCACCTACAGAATCGGTTCATGCTGGCCATGCCGCGTCGCAGGTTGATCGATCCATTTTTACTTCACGCTTGCTGTGTATCATTAGGCAATCGCTATTGGGTTGTCTATGCCTTCTTATCACGCCTTTTTCCTCCGCACAAATCATGGAATGACCCACAGGCCTCGAACAGAAATCACGACTTCTTGACCAAGAAATGAGCACGCTTTTTGAATGCCGGCCAGCGACTCCTTACGAGCACAACTGTCCATAACTGCACGTTTCTCCCTGCTCATGTGGCGGAGGGGTTGACTGGACCTGTATTCCTTTTAAATTCTTCCCCTTCTTTTTCTTCTGGCCCCTTCCTTTCATTGTTACCCTATAGACATCCGCTGGCTTACTCCCCCAACCAAGTGCTGGAGGACGGGACGAGACCAACCTTGTTATTGTTATAAAGTACAGGGCCACACAACTGTATCCTAATGAGTTTGATGAGTGGTGGGCCGCAACGGATCGCTTCGCTGGGGATATATGAACGTCTATTCTTAAATGATTGTTAATACATTTTTATTGAACCCATTTGCATCTTCATATATATAGCTAGGAATTTAATATGACGATTTCATATGCGTTTACCTCCAACTCAATCAGTTCAATTTATGATATTCGAGTAACCCTTATTTATGTATGCTATGTATGCACCCCTAATGCAGATATCTATCCCGTAATCTTGAAGCACCTCGCAGTGAACCTTGGAGGTCAGAATATAATATGAACCCGGTACGCCGACTGAATGGCGGTTATGGCTTTAAGCCACCTCCTGTTCTTAAGGTAGTCGTTTAGAGGTATCCTTAACCTCAGCCTTAAGCCCAACCCTGAGCCCAACGTGTTATAGTATATGAAACCCAGAAGGCGCCGAATGATGGGTAATAACCCAGTAAAAAACCGAGAACATTTAACAAGAGGAAAAGAAAAGTCCTCAACTCGAAAGGTCGTCATCAAGTCATAAGAGAAAAGGAAAAAAAATCATATCTACTAAACGCAGTGTCAAGAAGAGTAAGTTTGAGAAACCAAAATGGTCTCAAAGATTATACGACGCGATGTCTTTCTAATCAATCAAACTGTACCATATCTACCACGGTCTTCTTCGAGAAGAGCCTGGCTCTCCGTGGGAGTACGGTGATGATGGACATCCTGTTCAGGGGATACGGAGGGAATCCAGCCTCTCATCCAACCACGGACGCGCATCCAGCGGCTACGTCCGCATTTAGGATCTTCGATCTCAATAATGGACTCATCGTCTCGCGTGCCATACATCAGGAATTGCACACCCATGAAGCCGTCGAAAAAGAGGACGCCGAATGCCCCGAGGAAAAAGGGGATAGCTCGACCTACCCATTCGAGGCGGCTGTTGCCGTCGGCATCGGCCCACCCACCGCCACCGTAAGGGGGATAATCATACCAAGCGTTGGGGTTTGTTAAGAGGGACGTGGAGTAGAAGAAATTCCCACAAAACGCGGCCATAAAGAGCAGTGGAGACAGGCCCGAGGTACTCTTGCGCTGATAGTTCTTGTAGAGTTGAGGCGGGCGCGAGAAAAGATATAGGACCGTTGACATCCACGAGAAAAGTCGGCCCAGGAACTCAAGATTGAGAGAAGTGTGTGGCTCTGTGGCCGACTCTGTTGGTGCTGCATTGGCTACGACTGCACAGAGCATTGATGCCAATAGAACTGTACGCGTAGAGGCAGTAGAAAGACTGGGACCACTGCTTTTTCTGACCATTGGCCGACGAAATGAGCTCAACTTCTCATTGGAATACGACGGCGACTGGCCGTTAAAAGAACCGAAAATAGGTTCATTGCTACCTTTTACATCCTTCGCATCTGAATGGATTGTAGTCTCTGAGGATGCATGGCTGATGGAGTTGTTCTCGGGAAAGGGCACGCCCTCTAATACACCCCCAGTGACGTTGTCATGGTGTGAGTGAGAAAGACTGCGGTAGCCATCCCTGCGCCCTTTGAGGTGTGTGTACCAGAAAAACTGAATGACGAGGGTGACATCGACCAGAACATAGTAGCCTGCAGTAATGACCTGCCAAGTAGCTTGCCGAGTAAGTAGAGCACCGATCAGATTGCTAGTGTCCCCCAAGCACCATTCCACAAGAAAGAAGAGGGACAACCCCGACGTGGATTGCAACTGGGAATTCTTGTAAATTTGTGGGAGCTGTGCAAACAACCATGAGACAATACTGAGGGTACCCAAAACAGACGATAGGAGGGCGAGCGGCGTAGGTATGCAGGTGTGTAGATATGCGGAAATAGCAGTCAAGAAGGGCGAAGACGGCTCACAATGTTGCGGCAGCGTTTGAGTAATATGCTGTAATAGAGGCGGCGGCATAGTCTCGGTTCGTTGAATTTCCCCTCTACTCGAAAGAATGTCTATACCGCTAGAAATGGGGTATCTGTTCTTAATGTGTATAGGAAGGGTACGAGTCACGACACGACACGACACGACACGATGAAGTTATCAAACGATGATCCCACGGGGTACGGTATGCCCGTCTATGTAAAATTGGAGGTCGTTTCTGCGAGACAAAGGTTGAAGATAAAAGAGAGTACAATGGAGAGGGGGGGGAACAAGAAGAGGGAAGTGAAGTAAGAAAGGGTGGTGTCAGGAGAACAGATTCAGATAACGAGTCACACTCTGTCCCAGATTAGGTCACGAGTCAAGGGCGCAGGGCTCCGGGGGGGCTCAGCTGAGAGAAGATTGGAAAGAAAGAACGATGACTGGGTTTGATAAGAGATCCATATCCTCACAATATGATTGGTTCCATCCTTCGTCAAGGGGTCTTTTGTCCGCTCCGGTTTCCGGCGGCGGATGATCTTCAACTTGCGATCACGGGATCCCCTCCACTACTACTAAGGTCGGACGGAATACGGAGTACAGTGGGGGTCTAACTTTTGACACCCCACTGTAGGAGATACTGAGATACGGCGTGGATAGGGAGTTTTTTATGTTCGTGATTTATTCATCAGACCGCGTTAAATAAAATCAAATGAAAAGGACTCGTATTTATGCACTTAAGGACGGAGTAGAATCGTACGAAAATACACTGTTACCTGTCTGTGGTTTACACAAAGTAAGAATCCGGCCGGCACTTCCAATGTGGTTCAGAGCATGTGTAACTAGTAGTCAATTAGGGGGCGTTACGGAGTAGTAGATACTAGTACTCCGTAGAATATGGCTAAATCTACTACCTATCTAGTACGACTACCTGGTAAGTATGTATGTATGTACAGTATGAATGGATGTGCGGAGTACACGCACTATCAGAATATCCTGAACCTTAACGCTTCAAACAATTTCTCTCTGGAAGCAAATTATATCAACAACCACTCAAAGGCGAGCTAAGAATAAGCGCTTCCCATCAGTAGCTACCACTATGGGTACTGTGCCGAGAACGACTGCGATGATGGCGATGATGACTATGATGACCATGATGACTATGGTGACCGTGATGACCGTGATGACTGTGGTGGTGTTTGTGACGATGACGATGGCCGTGGTGGTTGTAGGAATGCTCATCATCTTCTTCTGTCTTGTCCTTCATCTTGTCTCCAATGAGGTTCCCTAGTAATGCACCACCCACAGCACCCAGAAAACCATGCTTTGTTTGGTGTCCCAAGTAGTAGCCGCTAGCTCCGCCAACAAGGGTTCCTACAAGGCTGCGTTCTTTCCCTTCATCATTTGAAGTGTTATCCGCTTCCTGAGGATGTGAGCTTGGAGAATGATACTGATCTCGTTCGCCTGTCGCCACATTACTGGGGTGTTTTAGTACTATGAATCCATGGAGGGCCGGGCGATAATTATAGAAAAGGTAGCTTACTAGTAATCAGCGTTACTTCCTCGGCGGCTTCTACTTTGCTGGAAGCCTTCTGCAGAAGCCGGGCTGAGGTAGTCCTGCTGCGATCCGGATTCTTGGGGCGGATAAGACTTCGGTGTTTGCGTCAAATCATGTTGCGAAGTTGAGCTATACTGATAGTCCTGATTCGGAGGATATTGCTGCCCATAAGCATGTTGGGTCTCATAATCGTATGGCAGGTTTTGGTATAGACTATCAGCCGGTGCATAAAAATTCGCATCGGCTCCAGGAGTAGGAGGAGGGTAGTATGGATGTTGAGTATAAAGGTTAGACATCCTGAAAGTGGGGTGAGGAGTAGTTTCAGGCAGTGAGGGCGCTGGGGTGGGAAGTTTGTCAATAAGTATTGGGTACTAACAAGTTATTTCAAGGAGGAATGAAATACAGCCCATCACTGTATAAATACCCAACGACTTCATGTAAGGCAGCTGACCCTCTCGCACAACATTTCGTCAAGTGGTCACAAAAAGTATTATTGAGCAGCGTCACATCTTCAGAGTCTATACGGAGTACGTGGATACTAGTAAGATAAAATAGTACACATTTTTGACGCAAAAACAAAGCTCAAGCTTTCTATTATTAAAGGTGATTGACGAAATATGCCTCGCAGCGTCAAAGGTATATCTTGCGTCTATATGTATGGGCACTACTCCGTACTACTAGTGGAGAGGTATGGAATCTTTTCCATCAAATAATAACTAGGGGTAGATCATGCGTCCGCTTAAAGTTGAAACTCTGTCTTATGATCAATGAGCCTCTGTTGCTACCTAGTAATTTTTTTTTTCTTACATTCCTCAATGCTGTTAATTCCAAATTAAGAAATATAAGGGAGTGGTCTAATTCAACGACTACCTACTGAAAGACTCGGACATGTATGTATGTACATACATACATACATACCTTCCAGTCAGTATTTTTGTATATTTGTTACTCCGTACCCGAGGAGAATCCGCAGTGAAAGATACATACTTTACTTCGTACCAAAGCCTGGGGGGCCTAAGGCAACAGCGGAAGCGACTAACCGAATTTGGACTTGGAGAGAGAAATTAGGTTAAATCACGTTCCGAAGTCATCTGGCAGGCTCAATAAATCTTCCTCTTCTTGTTCACTTACTACCCTTTTCGGTGGCTTTTGATTATAGAAAAGCCCAACCAGGAGAGCAACGCTAGTCATCGTTGGTCCCCGTCTCTGCAAGCTTGGGCTTCGACCTGTTCATCCGATAGAGGCAACGTCAACGCCACAACAACCTTACTGCGCCGGAATTGCGTAAACAGCAACGCATTTCAAAGGCATGGGGACGCAGATCAGTATGACCAAGCCTGGCTCCCGCTCATTCTTCGTTGTGACCATCGATACAATGAAGGGTTCCCTCAACTGACCCGCTGATCTAGGAACGTCCAGTCTGCGACAGAGCTGTATCTTTTGTCGCGGACGGAAGATTCGATGCTCTGGTGGACGCATCTGTAACGCTTGCCGAGACCGTAATATCAACTGCATCTATGCACCTGAAGCCCGGAAGGGCCGACCTAAACGCAAAGGGGTAGAGGACCAGGGTCCCTCTGAGCCCGGTAGCAGCAAACGCGACAGAAAACAGCCCACATCATCAGGTAACACCGCACTGACCGTTGGTTTGTACGATGAGTCGGTAACTCACAAACTTGTAGCCCTCAGTAAGGTCCACACATTAGGCAACGACCTAGACCAAATGTTTGATGATTATTTCATTCGGAAGGTTGGATCGGACTCCAACCTTCTTCAGATGTCCATAGCTTCTTTCCAAAGATCCCGCCGGCGGTTTTCTACCGACACGGCCCTTAGCCACCCTACACATCATTACTTGAACCATGATGGTTTACTATCCTCCATAGCTCAAGAGATGGTGGAAACGCTCTTGATGCGCCTTGGCTCTTTGAAATGCGGACAGTCTGATGAGACCAAACGAAATTTCTTTATTGCTAGTCTGGCGGCTGACACTACACTGTCCATGTTCGGACCTTCACAGCATCAAAATCCCCTAGCTAATTTTGGACAACATCGCATCTTGCAGCTAATCGATCTATGGTTTTCTGTGCATCCTTTATCGCCACTGGTATCAAAAACCCTGCTGATCAGTGACATTAAAGATGGAACAGTGGATGAGGCTCTGTTAGCGATCATTTTGGCCGATGCATGTCATACTCAAGGCAATTCTAGCGAGCAGAATGGGAATATTAATGACGATTCTCAGATTTTGGCTGCGTTTGCCTCTACACAGCTAAAACAACGCCAACTGCCACTTACCGACGCAACAGCCCTATCCACGGTACAGGCGTTGTTTCTCATGGGATGGAGGGAGCTGTGCTTGGGTCGCGCCCGGCGAGCAACCTGTATTGTGGCCTATACCTGCTACACGGCCTCCCGTTTAACCCAAACATGGAAAAAGGATGTCGATAAGGCCAGTGTAAAGCTGAATGGGGTAGAGATTGGCATGGTCAAGAATGAGATCCTGCAAAATCTCCATTGGATGTGTTTATCCACCACCACCTGGGCTTTCATGCAATTTGACCAGGCTCTTGCGCTCTTCGGCCCCAATGAGACGTTTCCCTGCCTTGATGAAACCACTTCAGCCCTGATCCGTTTGGATCAGGCATCAGATAATATTTCTACACTCCCGGCACAGATCCAGGCCTTACGGTGTCTATGGCCCCTCAGTCACATCTCTAGTACGGTGGCTCACATCTACATTATGTATCTTAATTCGCCTACCATGACAACCCCGAAAGCCTCGTGGCAGGAACAGCATATTCATCAGTTATACGATCTTCTTCAGTCTTGCGTTGAATTCCCCACGTTGTCGTTGAAGATTCGAGACGTCCTCCTCCAGGCAGTGCAAGTTGTGGAGCATCGGATTACAGCTTTGCCTTCACAGCTTTACCTGTTGACTGCCTATCATATCATAATTATACACATGATGTTTTCCCGGACTAAGGTTAGTCAAGAGTCGTTGAACTTGTCCTCTGCAGTCATCCAAGCCTTCTGCCAGTCTGCGTCGGCACTTCTTGCCCTCTCCCAACGCTCTCTGACCCCATCAAGGGGTCTGATGCCAGCACAGAGGGAAGAAGGGATGGAAGTCATGGAAATGCTTGTACTGGGACTCGATACCTGTAGTAGAGCCCTGGTTCATATCTATGACCATCTTAGCCGGGGTTCTATCGATAACCCAAAGACCATGACCGTAATGAAAGGTCAACTAGCGGACTATGCTGATAAGTTTCACCAAGTTTGTAAAGGTGACGCGGTGCTACGATGTGGATCGGTGGTGCGGCCGATTAAAAAACGGCTCAAATGGGCGAAGCTGGCATTTCAACAACTACAGTCCTCGTTTGAGCTCCAGCCAGTGCACTTTTCTGCTCAAGGCTTGTCGGAACCCGCCTTTGCCATTGCTCAACCTGGAGATTTGCCACTGTCAAATTTAGTGCCATGTGATGCTCTCCAGCAGTCTGCTTTAGAGGTCACTGATCCCTTTATTTTTGTGGATGATCCCGTCATCGGCTCGCTTCTGGGGTTTCCTGAATTTACCAATGCCTATGGACATTTATCTCAGGACTTTACATATCTACAGGAGAACAAGCAAATCAGAGACGCGGAGCGAGGCCTCTCTCACATCCAGAGCCCTACACCCTTACTTCTGGATAATACTTTCAGTGGGGAGAGTCTAGATTTGGTACTTGATGGATACAGTCATCCGTCTTTGTTTCCCCCCAATACTAATGACCGGCCGGACGAGCTTCATTCCACACCTTCTGACATGGCAGAGTCCATGTGTGCTGACGCTGCTGGCTTTACGCCACCGAATCCGACGTTTGACGAGGATTTGTGGACACAATTGTTCAGCAACCCCGACGATAACACGGGACCTTTCTATGATAGCTGACAGGCATATATGAGTGCCATTCTCTCGCAAAAGATTGTAGGTCTCAGCTATGGCGAATGTAAGTCAACCTACTAGGCTAATGGGCTCCCTGGAGCTGGGTTGACCAGTATTAGATTATATCATGGTTCACCGTTAGAATACATGGATTTGACATTTCACGCTCAAGTTTTAAAATAACATCTCAAAACCACAAAACGAAAAACAAAAAGGTATTTTCCAAAACAGAAAAACAGAAAGAAAATGAAACTCAAGCAGTGATGGTTGTAGGCCGTCCGATATACGGATTATCAAGCTGTACCGGCCGACGAACCAAATTCTCAAAGATCCAAAGTCCAACATCGTTCCGGCTGATGGTATACCCCACAGCTGGATGGTCCTCCGTACCCGCCTTAATCTTCTTCATTCCAACTCCCTCGCCATCCGTGAACCAACTGGGGCGAACAAGGGCGTAATCCCGAATCGCCCTATCCGCTTCGGGCTTCTTCATTTCGTCTACAATGAGTGCCTCCATGATTCTCTTGTCCGCATGTGGCACTCTCAGCAACCAGTGATTCAACGGCACCATAGCAACCGGCGAGTCTCGCTTCTTGTCAGTCAACCCCGCTGAGCTGATAGCGATGAGCAATGGCTTCCCGCCCAATTGTCGGGATGCTGCAAGGATGTTCCGAATGGCATCCTGACAGATAGTCGGGTTATCGAGTGTGACCCTGAACGGGTTCGTGAAAACCGGCTTTCCGCCAACCCCTGACATGATCATGTCGACGGGTCGACCATTGTACTTGAGAGTCTCTTCCACCTTGTCAAGGTCGGTGATGCTGCCTTTCACGATGGAAAGTTGGTTTGTGGTGACCGATTCGGACAACCCCCGTTGACGCAGTAGATCCTGAAGCTTAGCCGGGTTACGAGCCACTAAGTATCATCAGCACGAGTACAATCAAACACACAAAATAGGAAAAAGGGAAGTCAAGGAATAAAGATGAACATACAAGCAGAGCAATGAATACCATCCTTCAGGACCTGAACCAAACAAGTCAAAGTACATCCGCCAGTGGCGCCAAAGAAAGCAACAGTATGCAGATTACCAGCAGCCATGATGAAGGTAAAATCAAGACAGAGATAGAGAGAGAGGAAGAAAGAAGAAGAAGTGATCCTGTAGTGATTCTTGTGATTGTAATTGTAATTGTAATTGTAAGTGATGAAACTGAGAACTACATCCACGGATGCAAGCCATCTTTTATATTCTCAGTTGTAGAGCTCCGTCCAGTGGTAGGTGAGTGTAAACCTCCGTCTCCAGACGGAGACTTTATATGGGTGGAGGCTGTGTTGGAAGCCACCTCCGTATTACTTGGCCGTCGAGGCTTCCATCCATGATACTGATGAACTTTAAGTTTAACATGATTAATTATTATTACTCTTTTTGGTTTTGTTCCTTCGATTTCATATGGTTGGAAGTCTGGCTTGCATAAATTGGGAGGAGGGATTTGTGGCGGGGTGCCGGTCAGGTCAGGACACTTACCAATCTACTAGTCGCTCATCATGTTGGTAGTAAATTCTTCTCTCCAAAGAATGCGAAAACCCTATACTCTGTATAATTTTATAAATTAATATAGAATGATTTTGAGATATAATTGAATATCTCTATATCTGTTATATACATCTAAAAAAAAAAACATCAATGATTTAGTACTAAAAGAAAATTCTAAGGCTAGTAGTAAACGGCGATTAGTATCTCTTTTAGAAGTTATTTTTTTCTGCAAAATATATAATACACAACTATATAAAATGTTAAATTTGTGAATTTAAAAAATTTAAGACTCTTCAAGTAGTGGGAAGTTATTTTATTTAAAATAATAATAATAATAATAATAATCTTAGAATCTAGATTTCTATAGTAGGATTTTGGCTTCCCGTTGAGCTGCAGGCAAGGCAACGCGACAGGTACGTTCCGAGATACGGCTTGCTTTGTGCGGACGGATTAATTGAACATATCTTCGTGAGATTCGCTGCCTATTGTATCAAATAACAGTGGAAGGAGAAGGGGAGAGATAAAAAAAAAAAGGTCAAGTCCACAAATATGTATATAACTTGGGGTATCCCATGGGGTCTGTGATGTGGGAAACAGGAAATCGCTAGACATAAAGGCTTAGAAAAGGTATAAAGGAAAGAAGAGACGAGGAAAGAAAGACTCTCGGACAAAAGCTAAGGCAGACCTCTGCAGGCTGGAGACAGAAATTCTAGGTCGTCCATATGTGAATCTGGATTACCACACCTCATGCACTTAGAGAACGAGCAAATAAGGACACAAAACTGTGCGAATAGGTTGAGAAGCACGGCGAATAATCGAAACGACTATGATCCGACAAAAGTCCTGTGCCCCGCACATCGTTGGCTCCTGGCCAACATAGAACTTTCATAATAGATGGGCATTCAAGCCGAAAAATGTCTGCGAAAGCCCATACACATGATCATTGGCTTACAGACTTCTGCATCTTTCGGCCTACCCAGTCGGCTAGCATTGAATCTAACTGGCTGTTCATTTCTTTCAGTCGCTTGCTCTCCTCTTTGAACAAGCTTCCAGTAATTGGGTGATCAGGTCCAGCAGGGGGGACGTTAGAATTATCATGAACGATGATGAACAAATCGCGGATATCGTTTTCATCGTCTAGATAGGATCGCAGGCTAGAATCGCTCCACGTAGGTGTATCCGCGGACCTTATGTCGTACGACGCAGAGGCTACATCAGGATTCTTGCTGCCGTTATTTTCGGGAGCTGGAGATAAAGGCGGGGATGGGGATACTGGAGATATGGAGAAGCCTCCGGGTGATGATGGATCCATCGTCATTCCGGGTGTACCAGGTGAAGACGGACCTTCCACCGGAGACACATCAACTGGAGAGACATTCACCGGCGAGTCTCCACGGAGATCCTGGTATCCTGCGTCCTGCTTTGGAAGGAACCTTTGTGGCGGAGATGCCACGGAGTGCTGTGAATAATGAGGTTGCGTTGGAGATACTATGGTGTCTCCCAGGGTTGGCTGTGCGGTATTCAGTTTCTTCAGAGGGCTTGATGACCGAATGGAAGAGGACAGAGGTTGGTCTTGCTGATTATCAGCTGAGACTGGGGATTGCGGGTTACCGTCTTCGGACGCTACTTGGCGTATCGTCTGCTCGTTCCTCTGGTTCTGCACCGATTTCACATCGTCATGGGCCTCCATTGATCTTCGTGTTACATTTTCCTGTTCCGTATCATTCCTTGAAGGAAGTTGAACAATCATAGGCTGCTTCTGCAACTTGGTGGGTTGTTTCTGTACCACGAGAGGGTTAGGAGCCCGGGAATCAGGGGACGAAACGGATTCTAATGATGACTTTGGCTGTGGAGAAGATCGAGAAAGTTCGCTCGAGACCTTTTCTAGTTCATCAGTGTCCTCTTCAGCCGCCTTGCTCTTTTTGTCCTTCCTCTTGAACAGGCCGCTGAGCATTCCTGGTTTCTTGTCTTTGCGCTTCTTATCATCTTTGTTTTTATCATACGCACTGAGGGCTTTTTCGACAGCCTCCACGCTCCCACGAGTCTTGCAATTAGAAATTGTCAGCATAGCATTCAATGTAGAAGACTTTGAGGAGCCTATGAGAGCGTCTTACCTCTCTTATATCGGTGGAAATGCTACTACTGCCAACTTCGTCGCGGAGAAGATTTGGTGTAAGAGATATTTTCTTCGTCTCCACGGTGTCATCTTTGAAGAAGGAATCCGTGTTCCGTACAGTCCCATTTCTTGATCGACTGATAGAAGTTTCAGCTTGATAAAATTTAGCAAAGTATTATATAGCTCATTTTGTATATCTTGGAGAATAAGCCTACCTTCAGATTCCAACTCCCCACTAGACCGCTGTTTCTCGGGGCTAGCCCGATCAGACTCTTTTGTTTCGTGTACGGCTTCTAAATCCTCAGCTGCTTTGTCTCTTTGCGACTTTGGTTTGAGAGGCTCGACAACTATGTCCTCATGTTCGCTCTCTCGTAAGTCGTCAACATCCCTTCCCAACCCATCCTCCTCGGTCAACGAAGTTATATCGTCGAGTTCGTCATCCGTCGAAAAATCAATGTCAGATGCCTCGATGTAGGTCGGACTCGTAAAGGTTACTGTCTTTGTATTTCTGCGGCGCATTGCTTTCTTCAGTGGGTTTTTGGACTTTTCCGAGTTGTCACCTAGCATCGTCGCGGAAAGCTGCTTGTGTTAGAAGACATCTAATGCCAGAATAAAGTCACCTACATCGACGTTTCTGTGTTTATTCAACCTCGCCAATCGTTCCGTCGGCGTTTCAATGTGCTCGGCGGGCAGATATCCTATCAGTGGTAAGCTTCTCCCTTAGACGTTGAACACTCAGCTTACCAATACTGCCATCTTTGACGATTCGAACAAGCCACCAGTAACTGTTACTGTCATCCAGGAGGACCATGGTGTCGCCCTTCGCTGCATTGGCCTGCCCGTCAACAGTTGCAACGAAGTTGTGCAGAGCATAGACAAACTCGAAGTTGATATCCTCTAGTCGGTGTCAGATCAAAGTTTGTGTGCAAAGTTCGGTGAAAGGCCAAGACATCTGCCCATTTTCGAGAACTGGGCTTTGTATTAAGGGGCATCACACACCGTCGTCGATAGATGGAGAGCTCGAAATCTTATCCATTAAATCATCATCCAACAAATCATCATCACCTTCACCGTCCGCAAGGTCGCCATCTTCCGAACCTCCCACGTGCTGACTATGACCCAGTTCGCCGTCCAGTTCATGTTCGTCGTCGTATGTATCGATCCCATTGCGATATTCATCGGTGTCTGGATGGTTTCTTTCCAGGCTAGGCCCATGCATCACCTCGGGTTTTGTGCCTTGATCGGCATGTCGAAGGGATTGGTTCTGATGGGGCTTGGAACCACTCTCTACGGTTGCGGGTTGTTTCGAGTGATCCTGAGCTGAAGGTGTACGCTGGTCTTGAAGGTCGAGGGTGTCTGATATTGAGTGGTTAGTATGGAACGCTGACGAAGTTAGGTATCAATCATCCGCATCGCTACCTACCAGCGCGAACAATTCGGGGCCGCGTCATTTTGTGGTAGTCCAGTATCGATTTAAAGGGCGAGAGTGATGCAGTGAGAGAACCTGAGCCAATGAGTGACTCATTTAAGACGTGACTGTTGAAGCCAAGCGAAACAGCTGGAGATAACTCGACGCTCCCCCGAGGTCTTGGTAAAGAATGAAAGATATCAAAGACCTAATGCGTAAAATGAAAGGATATCGCCGCGATTTCAGCGCGAGGGACATAGAAAGATGGATATTAAAGAATGGAAAGGCCACGAACAGCGACAGCGTGGGGAGGAGGAGAAGGAGGAGGAGGGGGGGAGGGGGTATTTGTTTGACAACTGTACGAAGAGGCGCAGTTGTTGGTTGATGTTCGGGCAACCAGGCGAGAAGAAAAGAAAATAGTAGAAAAAGGAAAAACGAAAAAAAAAAAAAAAATCAAATAAAATGATTACTCTCAGAGTAATCTTAAAATTCACAACAAACACACAACAATAAACAAGTCGACAGAAGAGAAGCAAAACATACAGAAACCGAAACCCTGCTAATGACAGCAAACGAGTTCCCCGGACTTTTGAGACATCCCAAAAAAGGAGGTCTCCAGTTGTATTTCCCAAAACAAGCGCCCCTTGCGCGCGCTTAATCAAACCATTCCTGATGGAGCCTCGTGCCTGAACCAACAAAGTACTAGTGAGGTACCTGACCAATGGAATGACCGAATGCCACTTCCAAGGTTAGGTACTGACTCTTTCCATCCCGATTGGCTCGAGGTCCACCTAGGGCTCAGGGTACAGGGTTCCCAATGGGTCAGGTGATAGCCATTGACTTGTTAGTTGGTCAATGATGATTGCATTCTGCATGATATCCGTTTCCCCGCTGCTGAGGTTCCCGATCATTCAATGACATCGTCTTCCGTAATCTCCCGAGCCGTGATATGCCCCATCGTTGCCCTTTTTCGTCTCAGTCTGACGATACTTTTTTGTTTCTCCTTTCTTCTCATTTACCTCTGCCTGGTTGATTACTACCTGACGTCGTATATACCCTTTATTACTAAGAGAATCACTTGTAACCTGGTGTTCAAGATCATTTAACCTTTCACTAGTATTCCAACTCGGTTCTCCACCCCCATCAGTCGGCGGATTCTTGTACAGTTCGATATTGTATGATTTCACCTATCAGCACCGACAATAAATAGTGATTTTTTTCTTCCTTCTTCGTCTTCGTCTTCGTCTTCATCTTCTCTCTCTCTCTCCCCATATCCCCCCCCCCCTCTCTTTTTGAATATCGCCCGGAGGGCATGGCTCATACAGAGAGGAACAGCGCGTTGGCAGGGTTGAAGATCGACACATCCTTTCCTCTGACACATAGACCAAGATGGCGACATGAGGGTGGAGGCAGAAGAGTGACGGATGATGGAAGTGGTATCGGGGGCGACCGTACAAACATCTTTCACGATTCTGGCGCACGCCGTTACGGTACTGATGAAGACAACAGTGTTTTGAGCAGTCTGCATTCAGCGACTCCCCCCATCTCGGTACCACGACATGATGATCATCCTAAGGAAGATGTTAGCTTCCCACAAAGACCCGAGGATGTACAGTCGTCTCCGCTTGACAGCTTCCTTCAAAACCGCCGCCCTTCCGTCAGCTTCGACCCAAACATCACCCTCGACTCCGGGCAGCCCAAAGCGCTAGGAGAGCCGTTGGCAAAAGGGAATACAAGGAGCCGATCCCAAAGGTTCCAGGCGAAGGGCTCGAGCTTGAAAAATACGCTACCTCAGGATGATGATGACCACCGTTACCCAAGACACGGATACCGGAATCAGCGGGGCTTTCATTCTCATGGAAGCTTCATGAGTAGTCCTGATGAGGATATGCATGTGATTTCAGCCATTGACCGTCCTACCTCGTTGACATCGAGATCTACGGCTTCTCCTATGACAGAAGAGTTGCGGACCCCTCCTGAAGCGTCTAAGGGTGCGTTGCCGTCACCTATCTGCTTAGCATCTCCCATACAAGGCTTTGCTTCACTTGATGATCGCAGTTCCTGGTCCGGTAGCGTGATAACTCCTTTTGGAAGCAAACCAAGAGGCCTTCGAGGCTCCACCCGGCAAAGCTCCCGTCGATCAACAGCCTCGAGTGGTAAATCACCCGCCAGCATGTTCCTTTCCATGTGGAGCAATGGTGAGGAGCCTGCACCACAGCCTGATGACGAAGGCCAAATGGTTGGGACTGAATATGTTCTCGGAAAGCAGATCGGATTTGGAGGTTTCAGTACGGTAAAAGAGGCGTACAAAGCTGATGAAAGTGGTGGAACAAGGCGGCTGGCTGTCAAGGTTGTGCGGAAGCAAGTCTCTGGAAAAAACGAAAAGGAAAACGATGAGGTTCAAGCAGAATTCGATCATGAAGTCCGAGTGTGGCGATACCTCAGCCACCCAAATATCCTGACGCTTGATGCTGTCTACGAAACGGACTACGCCACATTCTGCTTCACCAAACTAGCTATTGGCGGCACTCTTTTTGATCTCGTCCGACAAAATCGTCGCGGTCTCGATCTACATCTTGCAAAGAAGTACACTTATCAGCTAGCATGTGCACTACGATACCTACATGAAGATGCCCGGGTGGTGCACCGAGACATTAAGTTGGAGAACTGCCTGTTAGACCCGTTTGAACTAAAAGATGGAACAAAAGCTTCGAATCTCGTGCTTTGTGACTTCGGGATGGCGGAATGGATGAATATAGATAACGGGGGTGACTCACCCGACCCGTACGACGACGCTGCGGACCGGCCGCCACCTAAAACAATTGGTCCTGCCGGTTCAAGTACTAGTGTTGCAGGGAGCTTGGAATACGCATCTCCAGAGCTGCTTCTTTCCACAAGTGGTGTCATGGACGCTTCGGTGGATATTTGGGCTTTTGGTGTGATCGCTTATACTGTAATCGTTGGGTCTCGGCCCTTCCAAGACCCTTTTGCGCCCCGCATCCAATCTCACATTCTTAGTGGGAACTGGGACAAGGCTGCAGTCCTAGGCGATGAAAAAGACTTATCGACTCGCAAGGATAGGGAGCACGCTCTTGAGTTGATCCAGGGTTGTTTGGATATGAACGTTGAAAAACGTTGGACCATTCGCGATGTTCTCTCATCCCGCTGGTTGCGAGAGCTCTCTGAAAATAGTGAAGATGGTGAACTTGACGCCATCTGGAAGCTGTGAAGCTATTGTAAATAGACCACTGCCGCTGGGTCTTCTCTTTCGTACAGTTTTCTCTTTTTCCCTGTCTGGTTGCGGTGACCTGGACTGTGGGATATGACGCATTGAATCTTCGACTTACGATATACTGATGATCAAAGCTGGCGCTCTTATGATATGGATAAGCGCTGGTGTTCGGGATTCTTGATCATCTATGATACCCTCTCTTTCTCTGTGTTTTCTCTTTGGGGTTTAATTTCAGTATTCAGAGGAGGCCTCCTTCGTCGGATTGTTCTTCTTTGGAGGTCTCGCGACTTCGTCTACTTCCTAAGCAATGTCGGTCATGGTATCTTCAGAGGCTGGGGTTTTCGGTTTAACAAGCATGGCGTTTGATCGGGTCTGCATATATGCATGATATATTCTCCCTTCCTGTATCTATATATATCAAATGGTTGCGCAGTACAGTTCCATGGGTTCCTTCAATCAATTTAAATGTTCATTGTGATACCATTCACTCCTCAATATCATCACAGTAAGACATAGGATGGGGTACTGTACTCTTTGAATTTATATACTGTCCAAGGAAGTCACTGGCAGCTAACAAACCCAGTACTGTAATTCGATTCGCGAGGAAAGACAGGTGTTCATGGCAGAGAAACTAAACAACAAACATCCACACATCATTAATGACATGTCAGTCTCTTGCTTCTAAGATTAGATCAGAGCCAAATATATACACACTCCAACGCATGTCTCTTTATCAGTTTACAATATGATTCGACGATAACCAAAGTAGAATCAACCCATTCACGTACCCAGAGTGCGTATTGATACAGTACAAGTATAGTTGACAACCCAACAAAGAGAACATCAAGGAAGAATACAGTGCAGAGATGAAAGATCGCCCGATCATCATTTCCCAGGCTGATCCAGAGTACAAAAGCACTAAAACTACCACAACCTGTTCTCGGGCAGAACCTTCTCCTTCTTAACACCAGCAGCAGACTTCCTCTCAACCGGCGAGCGGAAGAACAGACTGGGTCCCTCCATAGGCTTCAACAAATGGCTCAGATAACCCCTATGAGCAGGATCACGGTAGTACTCGATATCCCTTCTCTTGGTCGGATCTGGCAGCCTGTACCGGAAGCCCATTTCCTTCATGACGACAGACTCGGTCAGGTTCTCCGCTCTCTCGGCCTTGATCAGCCCGTCGCTGCCACTCTCGTTCGCCCAGGCCATCGATAAGAACGGGTGCATCTCACGGCGCATTATGCGCGCGATCGCCGACTTGGTGTAGTATCTAGTAGTAACGGAACCACCAGCAGCCTCGACGGAGGCGATGGCGGTTGCTGAGGCGCGGGAAACGACGATGTGAATGGGTTGTTTGAGGGTAGATTCGGCGCCTCGGGCGAGAAGCTTCACGCCTTCTTTTGTTTGGTGGATGCAGCGCGACTGGGCCAGCTCACGGATGGTGATGGGACGAGCTGGATCGATGCGGCCTTGGTCAATCCATTCTTGGATGCGGTCGAGGTTGACAGGAGCGAGGTCAACGGAGAAGCTGTATCAGCGTGGAATTAGTACTCCACACGATCCCTCTTGCAGTTTCCCACTCGAGATAATGACGGTACCGTGGTAAACCCAGTCGCCAGAAAGCAGAAAAGAATGGGAAGCATACATGTTATCAAACCCTCTCTCCCCATGAACTACAATTTCCGGCGTCTGACCACCATTGAACGCAGCTGGCACCTTTCCATGCTGCTTCTGACCTTTATGACCCCTTCCGGAGGTCTTACCCTTCCCTGACGCCGGACCGCGACCTCTCCTAATCCGCTTATTATAGGCTCCGGGGGTATCGGAGAGCGAGGCTAGAATGTGAGCATTGCGGCTTTGTTGCTGAAGCTGAGGGAAAATAATGGATAGTGATGTTACTGCAGAGAGGGGTTTTGGAAGCGAGTACTGCCACTGAGTGGGTAGCATTTGGAGCCTGGGTGGCATTGTGATTCGTGAGGTTTGATCGTTGAAGGAGGTTTTCGGCTTGCGGTGACCCAAAGATCTTTCTTTCGGAGGTTTGGCTGAGGGCGACGGGCGGAGATATATCGGGCCGGTGAGAATTCGGGCTATCAGAAATGATACTCCGAGTAGGTACTCCGTGCTAGATACTACTTACTATACGGAGTACCTACATTGAATAATGTAAATCGCTTGGTTTTTGAGACTCCGGAGGTAAATTTATTGATCAATTCCTTCCTACATACTTACCACACTCGGTGCAAGGCAGAATGAGTCGAGACTATGAATACAGTGTCTGGGATACTAATGCTAATGGTCATACTTGGAGCCATTACAACGGCAAGTTTATGTGGATTTACATGAGAATTTTGGTACATTTGTCTTCCTCTCAGGTCAATATGAGCCTTCCTGGGTTCCTCTTGAATGGGGGGTCACTTGTGAGCGCCTAAACATGCAATGCAAGCAGATGTTTGACATAAGTGGGTGAGCGGAAATAGCAACCAACAACGCCGTTGCCATGCTTCTTGCAGAATCAGAAAAAGAAAAAAAAAAAACAGATATCCTTCCATGATCCATGATGATCCCATAGGCTCTTCAATGCAGAGGCCGTCTAAAATGTTGAACGCCATAATGATGCAAGATCGTTAAAATAATAAAAAAAGGGGGTAAACTGTACAAAATACAAGGTGCAGAAGGTAAGAGCGATGAAGAAAAGAAATGTGAGAGCGGAAGTGTAAACGCCTGCTGCGTATGGGGAGTCATGTTTCAATCGTAAAATAGGACAATATTGATCAATTTCAATAACGTGGAGTTGAATGGAAGGTGGGTTGAAGAAATGGTGCCTGTGGCCAAGCCTCGTGATGAAGGTAGGGCAATACGCCTGTCTTGCGCTCTGCTGCAGTTTTGCCGAGAGGCTGATAATGCATATGCTCGAACGGGACAGTGCGCTGTTGTTGAAGTGAAGACGACGGTGGGGGGATCAACAGTGTGTTGAAGTTACGGACAGGTCGGTAGGGTGAATTCCGGTTTGCGAGGAAAAAGGAAGGCGACAGATTAGGCTGTGGTGTGTGGGTCGAATAGGCAGAGATCGCGGGCGAGATAGTGGCCGAGGTCACGCCAAACGGACTATTATGCTGCCTTGAAGGGTCCGGCAGTGACACAGAGGGGTTGTACAGTCCACTCGTGATCGGAGGAACCTGAGTAGGTGGCAGCTGGGGGACCCAGTTGGGGGAAGGATTGTAGACCGAGTGCATTGCACGACCCGCAACGGAAGGAAAAGGAAGAACAGAGGTCGTGGCGCTTGGGGCCAGAGTATGAGAAGCGGGTGGAAAGTTAGGGCGTGGCAGTCGTGACACAGATCCCGATATGCCCATATGAGCAGACGATGCAGATGTTGCCGCCAAGACTGGAGGTAAAGTAGGAGCACCGGTCAGGACCGCCGATGGAAGCGTCGATACCGATGTAGGTATGGTATTTGAAATTGCCACTCGTTTGGATGGCTGGTCTTCGACATACTCATCACGACTGCGTTTCTTGGAACTCATCGGTGGAAATTCCTTGCCAAGGTGGGGAGGTGGCACATATGATGGCAAACTCCAGTTCTGAGCTCGAATAACATCCGAATTTGGAGGAGAGGGCAGTCTCGGTGAAGGAGATACTTGCAGCTGAGATGGTCCTAAGTTAGGCGAGATACGAAATGCGGGAATTGAAGACTCTGGTTCCTTCGGTTCGGGCGTCGCATATGCCCTGTTGAAAAAGTCCGCGAAAAGACCAAGTTTGGAATGCCATTGAGTCCACTCCTCTTCCGAGACGAAGAGATTATACCGCACGTTGCTCAGAAACTCCACCTCCATTACATGTATCTCTTGCACCGAGATCCCTGAAACTTCGGCCCATGTCTTGTTGGTGTAGGTATTGTCGTCGAGAACTAAAAACGGGTCAGCTTAGCTTTGATCACCATACGCACTGGGGAGATTCAAACCAACATTTATTTCCCAGCATGAGGGCAATGGTCATCAACCTATACTCGCTACCCTTCTTCCCTCGAACTCGGTGATTAAATTTCTTCAACCGGTATATGAACATAAGCGCCAATAAAATGACGTTCTGGCTCACTTGCGTAGTCGAAAGAATGTTCGTCACCCATTTCAGGAACCCAGCGGATGGTATCGCTTCGGGAACAATGTAGAGAAGAGGGTTCTTCCTCTCTTCAATATCATTCAACTTGGCCGTTGTTTCAAACCAGAACAGGCATGTCATCTATTCTGGTTAGCATCCAGAGCCTGGCAAGCGGTAAATAAAGAGAATCCCATACCTGAGCCGCGAAATCTGCCAGATTACCTTTGCTGTTGTCGATCGATGACGGTATCTGCAGATAGGAAACGGCCGATTTGGAAGTCACTTTCTTCTGGCTATCTGGCTCTGAGGAAGGAGCGTCTTGAAGCGAAGGTCGACACTGAGGCCTAGAGTGTGATACGGTGGTAGTCGAGTGGTGGTCCGATACCATGCGCGTATAGTTCAGGGCTTTCGCATAGGGAGGAAGGGTGATTCCGCCAAATTTACCGCCATAGCCTGAGGGCGGGATGCTATTGTATGCAACGCCGGCCATGTCGTTCGGGGGCGTAGGCAGACCGTCCCTGAACGGAGCGGTCCAGTGTTGATCAGCGTCCTCCAGAACAGTTTCGAGATGTCGTCTTTTCGCGCAAGTCGAATCTTCCGTCCGCGAATAGAGAGGTATGGTGGGGGTGAACGGATGTGGGACAGAGGGGTACAACTGTGTTGAGAACACTGGGAGAGACATAAGGATGTTTGCCAGTTGAGAACTGAAGGAAACTTTCAAATTAAGACTGCTGAACACAGCTTCTCATGGAACTCCCATTGGCATCAACCGCGGATTATTACACTGTTGTATTGAATATCACTGTCACGGATCTCGTTCACTTTTGAATAGCCGCACCTGTCCGGATAGATAGATAGATGGTGATGGGCCGCACGGAATTGCACAGAATTATTAAGAAAGAGTAAGTTGAACACTAGAATGGAGGATGGATCCAGCTTTTGTTCATATCAAAAAATAAATGCCGTGAAGTTCTTTGGGAGGATAGCAACAGAAGCGGACCCAGTGAATGCTGATCGTGCCTTGGCCGGTGGAATGAAGGCACAGAAGGGGGTGGAGGAAGATTGATTGAAGGAAGGCCAGACCAAGTGTAAGTAAATCTCAATCTAGTATTCAGTCACTGTGTTCATGGAAGGTGAGAGTTGAGATGTACTTGGATCTTTAGAAGTTGCAAGTACATCCAGTTATAGAAAAATCATACATCCGGTAACAAAAATAAGAAAAAGTAATATAAAAGGAAAGCCCAAAGAATCAAAAAGCCAAAAAGCCCCAGACCCTCTATGGAATCGAACCATATAAGGAAAGAAAAATAATAATAAAAAGTGAATTTAAATTGAATTAAGGCAAAAAAGAAAGACTAAAATAAAATAAATATGGAAAAAAAGGAAGGGAAGTAGGGAAAAAAATAAAATAAAAATTAAAATCGAAAATAAAATAAAATAAAAACATAGTAATAATGAAGGATGAAGTCAAGACATCATCCTCATCCAGCAAATAATAACTAAACCTCATACATCTCCGCTAGATGAGCCAGGGTAGGCCCTTAGTCCTGGTCCGGAGAAGTTGCAATGGCCATACAGGATAGACAAAGTTTGACCCGGACGCAGGTCCAGAGGGCTGATCCTCCTTTCTGGACTCGTTTGGGTCGGTTCCGGTTTAGTCACCCAGGTTTGATTGATTGTCTCTGCTTTGTCTTGAAGAGAATTGAAATACCGGTTGATGTCAGAGCCACGGGGAGGGGGGTTTAAAGCAAGTGGATGCATGCTACGGAATAGTGGAAGGGTAACTAAACTGAACAGGGTCAGTCAGCAGCCCCCCAGTTCGGGTTTAGTAAGAAAAGAAAGAAAGGGAAAAAATAATAATAATAATAATAATAATAATAATAATAATAATAATAAAAAAAAAAAAAAAAAAAAAAAGAACGCCCTTTGGTCCACTACTAATACTAGTAACTACCAATAGTGAGGTCAAGTCTACTGGTTACCGACCTAACCGTAAAGGGAAGAGAAGGAAAGGTGAGGGTTCAGGAAGAGAGGGGAGAGGACGGTGGAAATTCAAGGCTTGACCTCTTCATGATGAGTGAACATCATCATCTCTACGGAGTACTCTACTTACTGCCTTCGTAAAAGAAGGACCCATATCAGATCCAATAATAAGTCGGGCTTAGCGTCGCATTGCAACCGTCACCGTGGTCACTGTGTAATGTGCCGCCTGCCATTCTAGGCACTAGGCTCCTCATTTTTTTTACACAACAACGGTAGGAAAAAGATAAATAAAAATAAAATGGAGATGATTTTAATAAAAAAAAAATATAATAAATAAAAAGTTTCTAGGGACAAAAGGGGGTCCATTGCTCAGCAAGCAGCCTCCGGAGGCACGGGAGCAGAGTGGGCGAAGGGGGGTTTGTGCACTCACTCTACGTGTGGTTGATCGCCAATTCTAGTTCAACCAAGGCGGAAGGCAAAGGAATGGGAAATTGGGTTGGGTACGGAGGAATAATGGTAAGTGGTGGTACTTCCAAGTTCTCCGTGTAATCTTCAATTACAGTCCTCTTACATGCTGGTACTTGAGTTTGGAAAGAAAACTTACTAACCACCCACTGGGAATGGGTAAAAGTGAAGGCGGGGGAGGTCTACGCGGGAAATGTGTACGGTCATTGGAACTGGTCCAAAAGTTGCTTGTGGCCAAAACTGGACTAATTGCGAGGTATCCATTGTGGTGGATGGAAGTCTGGATTGGTTACTAAACATGGTTTAGTGTAAGGCAAAACAAAAAAAAATATTCTCGTCTGTCGGGACACCAACAAGGTGGTACTTCTATTGTATGTACCTATCCAGAATGGTAAGGATACTGGATCGTCATGGCGAGGTGAATGTACATACAACCTAGAAGTACTCCGTACTCCGTATCCGTATGGCTTCTTCCATGATTAGGTACGGAGCACCTAGGTATACCTCTTGCGCCAGGTATGGACCTTGGCTGGATGATTCCTCGGTAGACTCACTAAGCTCAATTGAGACTAGTTGCCTAGCGGACATGGGAGGCGGTAATATTAGTAAGAATAAAGAGGCAGTACGGAGTAATGTATGAAAGTTTGGGAAAATTCCTAGCCAACGCGACCTATCCATTGGTTGTGTAAGAATGAGAGGGGGTTACCACTGGGGAATGGTTAGACACTGGTCAGGTATGTTGCGTAGGTAGCCCGAGGGTAGTGAAAGTATGTATTATGGATGCGTATGGAGGGATGGATACAGGTACACAAGAGACCCAGAAGGGAGTCGTACTGAAATTAAACCAACCAATCACTGGTTCCACATGAAGATAGATGACTCCGACCGACGGCAGTCCAATGGCTGCATTCAGTGTCCTTGAACCAACCTTCCCACATATTTTACTTTTTTTTTTTTTTTTTTTTTTTTTCCCACTTGTCTTGGGAAATCTAGGGCTCCTGCTGGGGACAGAACAGGCGCAGGCCGCGGGACCATCACCGCCCAACTCACTCAGCAACAACCTAAGCGCCCTCCCCCCCTCTCCCTTGTGACTCCCACTGGTACCTAGTGGTGGCACATAACCTAACAAGTCCACTGTCCAAATCAATGATGGATAGGTGATTGATTTACCTTAAACTCCGTCTGCCGACCAAACCCGCCTCCCAACTTGTCCATTCACCCAATCCAACAACTAGCGCCTGCCCAGGTTTATGTTCCTCTATTCCGTACCGGCTGACTCCGCCCAGTTGTAATGCTCCGTGTACATACGGAGTATAACCCGAATGGCATGAATAGATGCTTGCCTATTCCGTCATTCCACGCGCACGAAGGCTGCAATTCAAATTAATCCACCACTGGTTATGATACTACTAGGTACAGTAACTTACTGGTGTTGATCCGGTTTCGAGATGGTAGGGCGCCAATAATTAACGGAAGTGAAGGAGAAGGACAAGGAAAAATGAAAATAGGGGAATCCACACATACACAGGGACCCATGACGGCGTCGACTCACACGGGGTTTCGTCCTGTCAGCTGCTCGTGTACGTACTTTATGGACTTATCCCGAAAGAGGAGTTTCCAGTCCCATGGTTTATTACTATCCTCATTATTGTCACATTGCGCAGCAGTAATGGAGCTTTGATCTAAGACAGCATTCATCACCAATCCAAAGTCCCTCGCATGGGCGCTAAAGATAATGGATAACATAAAGAGGGAGAAAAAGGAAAGAAAAAAAAAAAAAAA